>CM060611.1:537500-540000 GCA_030578255.1 Tiaroga cobitis | reverse complement strand
TTTAGGCTGTTTCTATGCAGTTGCTAAGGTGGTCTGAGTGTTTTAGACTGTTGCTATACAGTTGCGAGGGTGTTCTGAGGGTTTTAGGCTGTTTCTATACAGTTATTAGGGTGTTCCGAGTGTTCTAGGTTGTTGCTATGTGGTTGCTAGGGTATTCTAGGTGTTTTATGCTGTTGCTATGCGGTTGCTAGGATGTTCTGAGGGTTTTAGGCTGTTTCTATACAGTTATTAGGCTGTTCTGAGTGTTTTAGACTGTTGCTATGCGGTTGCTAGGGTGTTCTGAGGGTTTTAGGCTGTTTCTATACAGTTATTAGGCTGTTCTGAGTGTTTTAGACTGTTGCTATGCGGTAGCTAGGGTGTTCTGAGGGTTTTAAGGCTGTTTCTATACAGTTGTTAGGGTGTTCTGAGTGTTTTAGACTGTTGCTATGCGGTTGCTAGGGTGTTCTGAGGGTTTTAGGCTGTTTCTATACAGTTATTAGGGTGTTCTGGGTGTTATAGGCTGTTGCTATGCATTTTCTAGGGTGTTCTGAGGGTTTTAGGCTGTCTCTATACATAATTAGGGTGTTCTGAGTGTTTTAGACTGTTGCTGTGCGGTTTCTAGGGTGTTCTGAGGGTTTTAGGCTCTTTCCATACAGTTATTAGGGTGTTCTGAGTGTTCTAGGCTGTTGCTATGCGGTTGCTAGGGTGTTCTGAGGGTTTTAGGCTGTTTCTATACAGTTATTAGGGTGTTCTGAGTGTTCTAGGCTGTTGCTATGCGGTTGCTAGGGTGTTCTGAGGGTTTTATGCTGTCTCTATACAGTTATTATGGTGTTCTGAGTGTTCTAGGCTGTTGCTATGCGGTTGCTAGGGTGTTCTGAGTGTTTTAGGCTGTTGCTATGCTGTTGCTATGCGGTTGCTAGGATGTTCTGAGTGTTTTAGGCTGTTTCTATACAGTTATTAGGGTGTTCTGATGCTCCTCCTTCAGGAAGTCCACTGAAACAAACCAGTCACACACAAATATCATCGTTCCAGCATCATTCCAGCAAGCACGCCTCTCCCTGTCACGTGACTCACCCACATTGTTGAAGCCGTAGGATTCCCTGGCTTTGGCGCACACGTACGGTACGGTGGTCCAGTTGCCGTAGCGATTGGGGTCACACTCGATGAGGTCATACGGGGGTTCACCACTCATGATCCAGTCGCTGAGGAACTTCCCCACTCCTCCCGAGTGAATGATGCCGTACCTGTCAATCACACCTCACATGTCAATCACACCTCACATGTCAATCATCACCTCAGTCGTTATGATTCTGTAATGTTTGTCAGATGTGGTGCGGACCCGAAGCCGATGGCGGTCCAGTAGTTGCGGGCTCCCTGGTGCGGCCCGATCATGGGTAGCAGGTCCGGTGTGTATGTGATCGGCCCGGACACGATGTTGATGATGTCAGCGTTCTTCAGAACCGGCACCATCTCCATGGCCATTTCCACATGATCCATTATCCGGTCCAGATCCGACTCGAACAACTCCTTCCCGAAACCTTCAACCCACACACACACACACACATACACTTGATTGATGCACGACTGCGCTTTGTTTTCCAGTTTTTTACTGGAAAACAAAGATACTGATTTATGAAGACAGAAAAGAATAGAATAGAATAGAATAGAATAGAATAGAATAGAATAGAATAAAATAGAATAGAATAGAATAGAATAGAATAGACCCGAATATAAAAATGAGAACAGAATAGAATAGAACAGAATAGACCAGAATGTAAAAATTAGAACAGAATAGAATAGAAAAGATTGAAATAGAATAAAACAGAATATCTTAGAACAGAATAGACCAGAATAAAAAATGAATAAAACATCAAATAGAATAGAATAGAACAAAACAGAATATAAGATGTACGATTCACAACTGCGCTGTGATTGGACGTTGCTATGGTGTACGACTGCGCTGTGATTGGACATGGCTATGGTGTACGACTGCGCTGTGATTGGACGTTGCTATGGTGTACGACTGCGCTGTGATTAGACGTTGCTATGGTGTACGACTGCGATTGGACGTTGCTATGGTGTGCGACTGTACGACTGCGCTGTGATTGGACGTTGCTATGGTGTACGACTGCGCTGTGATTAGACGTTGCTATGGTGTACGACTGCGATTGGACGTTGCTATGGTGTGCGACTGCGCTGTGATTGGACGTTGCTACGGTGTACGACTGCGCTGTGATTGGACGTTGCTACGGTGTACGACTGCGCTGTGATTGGACATGGCTATGGTGTACGAATGCGCTGTGATTGGACGTTGCTATGGTGTACGACTGCGCTGTGATTGGACGTTGTTCCGGTGTACGACTGCGCTGTGATTGGATGTTGCTATGGTGTACGACTGCGCTGTGATTGGACGTTGCTACGGTGTACGACTGCGATGTGATTGGACTTTGCTGCGGTGTACAACTGCGCTGTGATTGGACGTTGCTACGGTGTACGACTGCGATGTGATTGGACGTTGCTA
>CM060611.1:465000-530000 GCA_030578255.1 Tiaroga cobitis | reverse complement strand
ATTGCGTTATTTAGTTACATTTTAAGAAAAGTAATGTTACAATATTGTGTTACTCCCAAAAAAGTAACTATTTGCGTTATTTAGTTACATTTTAAGAAAAGTAATGTTACAATATTGTGTTACTCCCAAAAAAGTAATTAATTGCGTTATTAAATTACTTTTTAAGAAAAGTAATGCGTTACAATATTGCGTTACTCCCAAAAAGTAACTAATTGCGTTACTTTTTAAGAAAAGTAATACGTTACAATATTGAGTCACTCCCAAAAAAGTGACTAATTGCGTTATTTACTTACATTTTAAGAAAAGTAACGCGTTACAATATTGTATTACTCCCAAAAAAGTGACTAATTGCGTTATTTAGTTACTTTTTAAGAAAAGTAATGCGTTACAATATTGAGTCACTCCCAAAAATGTAACTAATTGCGTTATTTAGTTACTTTTTAAGAAAAGTAATGCGTTACAATATTGTGTTACTCCCAAAAAAGTGACTAATTGCGTTATTTAGTTACTTTTTAAGAAAAGTAATCCGTTACTATTTACTATTTACTTCACCAATAAAACAAAATCTAAAATATGTTTTGCTTGTGGTTTAACAGAATCGTCGAAGGTCAGAAGCAAGTACACTGGTCAATAAAATGAGATTAAATGCATAAAAAATATTTGTTTTATTTAACATATTTAATTATTGGAGGTTCATTTGATTTAGCATTTCACTGATTTTATTCATTTTGAGGAATATTGAGTCTTTTTTTGTGCAAGTGAGATGAGTAAATGCTCACATTTAGTCTAGAACTACAATAATCATCATGTTTACACACACACACACACACACCTCTCCACTTCCATTTTTCTCAACATGGGGACAGGACAGCTGTCAGTCAATAAATGTGGAAAATAAGGTAACTTGCGTTACTTCTTTGAAAAATTAACTCACATTTTGTGTTGTAAATTTAAAAGTAATGCATTACTTTAGTTACACTCAACACTGAAAATGTGTCTCACACACTGTGTTTTTTCAGCCCGGTGCGACTCGCAGTCGGATGCTGTTTATGTTGTGTGTGTTTCAGTGCCGGCGTCGGGTGGTGTGTGTACCTTGTTCATGTTGAGCAGAGGGAAGAGCTGCTGGATCTTCTCCGGCTCGATGAGGAACTGAGGCGTGGGATGCCAGTGAGTTCGGCTCATCTGATATTTGAGCTCGTCGACTCGGACCGGAGTGGAGGCGATCCTGATGCTGCCCGGCTGATGGAAGCCCACGGCCTGCCACACACACACACACACACACACACACACCTTTCAGACTCTTCAACACACTCTAACGAATCTCTCTCGCTGAACGAGTTACTGACGCGTCTCTCTCACCTGTCCCGTCTCGGCCTCCAGCTGCTCGAACAGTTTGATGCTGTAGTAATGAATCTTCTTCAGATTAATGCCTGGATGATAATATGTGGTGAGTCCCGCCTGTGGATGATGACATCATCAGCATCCTGTCATACAGACACTTGCACACTAACTAGGGGATGAGCACACTAATTTGTAGAGGACATCTACACTAACTAGTATACAGTAGGACGTGCACATGAACTAGTATAGGGCGTTCACACTAACTAGCACACTAACTAGTATGGGACGTGCACATTAACTAGTGTAGGACGTGCACACTAACTAGTTTAAGCGCCCTAAATAATTAATTACTTTTAAGAATGTGTACACTAACTAGCACAATAACTAGTAATGGACGTGTACACTAACTAGTAGTGGATGTGCACACTAACTAGTAGAGGACAATAGCACAGTAACTAGCACAATAACTAGTAGTGGACAATTAACTAGCACACTAACTAGTAGAGGACGTGCACACCAACTAGCACACTAACTAGTAGAGGACATGCACACTAACTAGCACACTAACTAGTAGTGGACGTGCACACCAACTAGCACACTAACTAGTAGAGGACGTGCACACCAACTAGCAAACTAACTAGTAGTGGACGTGCACACCAACTAGCACAATAACTAGTAGAGGACGTGCACACCAACTAGCAAACTAACTAGTAGAGGACATGCACACTAACTAGCACACTAACTAGTAGTGGACATGCACACTAACTGTACACACATGTACACTAACTAGTAGTGGATGTGCACACTAACTAGTAGAGGACAATAGCACAGTAACTAGCACAATAACTAGTAGTGGACAATTAACTAGCACACTAACTAGTAGAGGACGTGCACACCAACTAGCACACTAACTAGTAGAGGACGTGCACACCAACTAGCAAACTAACTAGTAGTGGACGTGCACACCAACTAGCACAATAACTAGTAGAGGACGTGCACACCAACTAGCACACTAACTAGTAGAGGACATGCACACTAACTAGCACACTAACTAGTAGTGGACGTGCACACCAACTAGCACACTAACTAGTAGAGGACGTGCACACCAACTAGCAAACTAACTAGTAGTGGACGTGCACACCAACTAGCACAATAACTAGTAGAGGACGTGCACACCAACTAGCAAACTAACTAGTAGAGGACATGCACACTAACTAGCACACTAACTAGTAGTGGACATGCACACTAACTAGCACATTAACTAGTAGAGGACGTGCACACCAACTAGCACACTAACTAGTAGAGGACATGCGCACCAACTAGCACACTAACTAGTAGTGGACGTGCACACTAACTAGCACATTAACTAGTAGAGGACGTGCACACCAACTAGCACACTAACTAGTAGAGGACATGCACACTAACTAGCACACTAACTAGTAGTGGACGTGCACACCAACTAGCACACTAACTAGTAGAGGACGTGCACACCAACTAGCAAACTAACTAGTAGTGGACGTGCACACCAACTAGCACAATAACTAGTAGAGGACGTGCACACCAACTAGCACACTAACTAGTAGAGGACATGCACACTAACTAGCACACTAACTAGTAGTGGACGTGCACACCAACTAGCACACTAACTAGTAGAGGACGTGCACACCAACTAGCAAACTAACTAGTAGTGGACGTGCACACCAACTAGCACAATAACTAGTAGAGGACGTGCACACCAACTAGCAAACTAACTAGTAGAGGACATGCACACTAACTAGCACACTAACTAGTAGTGGACATGCACACTAACTAGCACATTAACTAGTAGAGGACGTGCACACCAACTAGCACACTAACTAGTAGAGGACATGCGCACCAACTAGCACACTAACTAGTAGTGGACGTGCACACTAACTAGCACATTAACTAGTAGAGGACGTGCACACCAACTAGCACACTAACTAGTAGAGGACATGCACACTAACTAGCACACTAACTAGTAGTGGACGTGCACACCAACTAGCACACTAACTAGTAGAGGACGTGCACACCAACTAGCAAACTAACTAGTAGAGGACATGCACACTAACTAGCACACTAACTAGTAGTGGACGTGCACACTAACTAGCACATTAACTAGTAGAGGACGTGCACACCAACTAGCACACTAACTAGTAGTGGACGTGCACACCAACTAGCACAATAACTAGTAGAGGACGTGCACACTAACTAGCACATTAACTAGTAGAGGACGTGCACACCAACTAGCACACTAACTAGTAGAGGACATGCACACTAACTAGCACACTAACTAGTAGTGGACGTGCACACCAACTAGCACACTAACTAGTAGAGGACGTGCACACCAACTAGCAAACTAACTAGTAGAGGACATGCACACTAACTAGCACACTAACTAGTAGTGGACGTGCACACTAACTAGCACATTAACTAGTAGAGGACGTGCACACCAACTAGCACACTAACTAGTAGTGGACGTGCACACCAACTAGCACAATAACTAGTAGAGGACGTGCACACCAACTAGCAAACTAACTAGTAGAGGACATGCACACTAACTAGCACACTAACTAGTAGTGGACGTGCACACTAACTAGCACATTAACTAGTAGAGGACGTGCACACCAACTAGCACACTAACTAGTAGTGGACGTGCACACTAACTAGTAGAGGATGTGCACACTAACTAGCACACTAATTAGTAAAGGAAGTACACAGTAACTAGTAGAGGACGTGCACACTAATTAGTAGAGGAAGTACA
Source organism: Tiaroga cobitis (assembly GCA_030578255.1). NCBI lineage: Eukaryota > Metazoa > Chordata > Actinopteri > Cypriniformes > Leuciscidae > Tiaroga > Tiaroga cobitis. The sequence goes on along the minus strand of CM060611.1, from coordinate 525,877 downwards.
CAGTAACTAGTAGAGGAAGTGCACACTAACTAGCACACTAACTAGTAGAGGACGTGCACACTAACTAGAAGAGGACGTGCACACTAACTAGTAGTGGACATGCACACTAACTTTGTTACAACCGGCCGCTGTGTATACATGTGTGTTTCCTAAATAATACATGTAGATTCTGTCTTTATTCGGTGGCACTTTCAAAGTGTCGTCTGACCCTTTACCCCTGACCCCGTGTGTACCGCGTGCCACGTGGATCCGGCCGTCAGCTCCGATTTCTCCAGCAGAACCACATCCTTCTGTCCGGCTTTGGCCAGATGATACGCCAGACTGACCCCGACACACCCTCCCCCGATGACCACCGTCTCTGCGCTGTCCTTCACACACTTCCTCAACACACCATCTCTGAGAACACAAACACCTGTTACACACACACACACACACACACACACACGGTCATGCACACTCTCTTTCACACACACACACACACACACACACACAGTCATGCACACTCACTCACACACACACACACACACACACACACACACACACACACACACTCACTCACTCTCTCACACACACACACAAACGCATTATATAACAGATGACAGTTCAGATATTGTATGATCAGAGGAGACGGAATCACAGTCACACACACACACACACAGTCATACACACACACACACACACACACACACAGTCATGCACACACAAACACTCACTCACTCACTCTCTCTCACACACACACACACACACACACACACACACACACAAACACACACACATGATTTCTGCAGAAATATTGGAGTTGTGAATTGTCTGCTAAAATAAACTTGATTAACAATTTAAACCAACACAATCAAAACAATTTAGTTTTTCCTCAAATCTGTCATATAACTCATATTTCCTCAGATATGTAACTCATATTTCCTCAGATATATAACTCATATTTCCTCAGATATATAACTCATATTTCCTCAGATATATAACTCATATTTCCTCAGATATGTGTTTCTCACCCGTCGTGCGTCGCGAAGCCCCGTGCGGGAACGCGCAGTGTGTTTCTCCCGACGCCTCGCCTCATGAGAGCGTCGAACGCGTTTAACACACGCGACATGTTGTGCTTGGGTCCGAATGAAGTTTTCTTGAGTTCGCCTTGAGTTCAGCTCTGAGTTTCCAAACAAGCGTCCGCGCAGAAGCACGCACGAGCAGCGCGCGCACGCCTGTCAGACGCGCGCGAGTTTAACAGCCTATGAGGGGATTCATATTCATTATAATTCATAAATGACCCACATGAGACAACACTGAATAATAATAGGCAAACCGCATGATTGTTTCGATGTTTTTCTTTTCTCTCCTACACGCATGTGTGTGTGTGTGTGTGTGTGTGTGTGTGTGTGTGCGCGCACACCCAGCATGTATTATATACACAGTGATGACCTGCAGTAATCTATCTTTTATAAACAGTCTGAGTGAATGAACAATCTGCTACACAAACAAAGATTGCAGCAACCCTGTGTGTGTGTGTGTGTGTGATGGCTAGGTTTATGTGCTTTTGTTTTTGTGATATATGAGGACACAAATGTGTATAATGACATGCATATTACACTGGTATTACAACTTACATGTGATATATGAGGACATTGCATGAGTCCTCATATTTCAAATAGCTTGAAAAACATAAAAAACTATTTGTTTTTTTTTTATGTAAAAATGCAGCATGTCTCCTGTGATGGGCAGGTTTATGGGTTAGTGTGTGTGTGTGTCTGTGTGTGATCCAGAGGAATGTTTGTGGACAGTGAAATGTGTCAAGGCAGCCGAAACACATGATCAATCTCTGCTTTGCAACAGCTAAAGCTCAAACACACACGGTGATAATCAGAGCAGATATGATCAGATCAATAACACACACACACACACAGATCAATAACACACACACTCTCAGCTCTAAACATCTGCAGAACACATCAGATCGTCATTCATGCATAATTCAGCGGGCTTCAGAAGTCTGCACTCCTGTGAAAACAGCTGGCTTCTGTTCTGTATAACACAGATAAATCATATCAGAGCTTTGAACCTTTACTGTAAAAATTACAACAAGATTTCAGAGTTATTTCTACATTAAGTGTGCAAAAGTTCATGATTTATCTGTTACATCTGTAAAAAAAGATGTTTGGACAAGGGCGTGAAGACTTTTGCTTCGTCTATGTTTATACAAGTTAATACAAGTTTGTATAGACAGACTTTATTCTCAAGTGTTTATCTGAGGAATGTGACATCAGACGCATTATTGAATATCACTCCGATGATATTGATGTTCTAAGAATGAGATAAGTTTGAAAAATAAACATTAACCAGTAAACATTGTGAACTATAGTTTAGGTTACAAGGGGCCTCTCTCTCTCTCTCTCTCTCTCTCTCTCTCTCTCTCTCTCTCTCTCTCTCTCTCTCTCTCTCTCACACACACACACACACACACGCGCGCGCGCACACACACACCCCTCCAGAGGTGCTTTATAAGAGCTCCTCTCATGTGTATCTCACTCCAGTCTCACTGAGCTCTCCATCTGTGTGTGTGTGTGTTTGTGTCTCCATCGGTCCTGATCTACAGAAGAATGGCACCAGTCGGGTCCAAGAGGGTGAGTTCGTCGCCTCGGGCTTTTGTCTTGCTTATTTGGGGACATTTAATGTAATATTCCACAATATTATTGATCTCCTGCATTGACAGCATTATATGAGAACTGAACTGAGCTGGACGATGACATCACGGTTTTCTCCAGAGCCGCTATATATATAAATGAACTAAATTAATAACTTTTTTACAGCAGAAATGAAGCATCACTGAACTGACTTAAGCTGGACTGAGACGCTATTTTCTTCTGGAAACACACTCTGTTGCATTATTGTCCTGTTATCTCTGTAAAGCGCTGTATAAATATAAAGCTGACTTGAGGAACTCGTCGAGAAACTTCCCCGGTTGTTCACACAGTCGCCCGCGCGCGTTATACACGAACAGCGCGATTGCGTCACGACGCATGAGATCCTGCAGGATTATTAATTCCAGCAATGAATATATTCATATATAATCTCTCTCTCTCTCTCTCTCTCTCTCTCTCTCTCTCTCTCTCTCTCTCTACATCAGGAGAAACACACAAACGTGTGTTCTCGCCTAATGTCGTGTGTGTGTGTGTGTGTGTGTTCAGGGTATTCTGGAGCGCCTGGGCGCGGGTGAGGTGGTGATCGGAGACGGAGGGTTCGTGTTCGCCCTGGAGAAGCGAGGATACGTGAAGGCCGGACCCTGGACACCAGAGGCCGCAGCTGAGCACCCGGAGGCCGGTGAGTGTGTGTGTGAGTGTGTGAGAGTGTGTGTGTGTGAAGGCCGGCTGTGTGTGAGTGTGTGTGTGTATGTGTGTGTGTGTGTGTGTGTGTGAGTGTGTGTGTGAAGGCCGGATGTGTGTGTGTGAGTGTGAGTGTGTGTGTGTGCTTTTGTTTTTGTGATATATGAGGACACAAATGTGTATAATGACATGCATATTACACTGGTATTACAACTTACACGTGATATATGAGGAAATTGCATGAGTCCTCATATTTCAAATAGCTTAAAAAACATAAAAAACAATGTGTTTTTTTTATGTAAAAATGCAGCATGTCTCCTGTGATGGGCAGGTTTAGGGATAAGGACAGTGTAGGGGGATAGAATATACAGTTTGTCCAGTATAAAAGTCATTACGCCTATGGAATGTCCTCATATATCACAAAAACACAGCTGTGTGTGTGTGTGTGTGTGTATGTGTGCGTGTGTCTAAGTGTGTGTGTGTGTGTGTGTATGTGTGCGTGTGTGTGTGAGTGTGTGTGAAGGCCGGATGTGTGTGTGTGTGTGTATGTGTGCGTGTGTGTGTGAGTGTGTGTGAAGGCCGGATGTGTGTGTGTGTGTGAGAGAGTGTGTGTGTGTGTGTGCAGTGGCGGATTTAGCAAATTGGGGGCCCAAAGCGAAGGTAGGTATGGCCCCCCCATCCCAAGAGAACGGAGAAAAAATATTGTTTTGCTAGTGTATGAGTGTTTGTGATGTTTTGCTAGTGTATGAGTGTTTGTGATGTTTTGCTAGTGTAGGAGTGTTTGTGATGTTTTGCTAGTGTACGAGTGTTTGTGGGGGTTTACCCGAACTACTTGTCTTGCTGGTTATATTGATATTGATTTGATCTTAAAGAAAGAATAAACAGTGCTGGGTTTCCTGGCATTTTGGCAAAGACGGGTGTTATCTAAAACCTTATTCTCTGTTGGGTTCCATCATGACTATTAGTGTGTGTAGTGCTACACTCTGTGTGTTCTCTGCTTTCCATCTTCATTGTGGAGTAAAGAAGTGTGTGCAGGGTTTAAAGGGGAAGGGTTCTTCTCCTCTCCAACCTTCACTTCTCCGTAGATTAGCTTCACCTGCCATTCAGTCGCTACTGTTTTCCTGAATGCGTCTGTCAGGGCGTTTACACCTGGCCTCTCCATCACAGCCCTAAAGCACATGATCATGGCAGTCATTCAGGAACATGCTATACTGTATCAGAGTTAGGATCACTTGTTTGTAAGTGTGTTTGCACAGTCTGCCCAGATCAGTTGCAGCGGGTCACGTGTGTGTTGTGTGTGTTGTGTGTGTGTAGTGCGACAGCTGCACAGGGAGTTCCTGCGGGCCGGCTCTAATGTCATGCAGACCTTCACTTTCTACGCCAGCGACGACAAACTGGAGAACAGAGGGAACAAGCTGACGTACACCGTGAGCCACACACACTCTCTTTCACTTTCACACACACTCACACGAGCTCATGGTGACCCTCATCCTCCCCACGACTCATTTTAACCCCAAACTCTTGAAAAAAAAATGTGTTCATCAGAGTGTTCAAGACTCCAGGACTTTAGTCACACCTGAACCATGAATACACACAACAAACTCAATGGATTTGAGGTTTTGTGGTTGAAATTTAAAACAGTGGTTGCTAGTGTGTGTGTGTGTGTGTGCTGATGTGTGTGTGTGTGTGTGTCTGAGCGCAGGGCCAGCAGATTAATGAGGCGGCGTGTGACCTCGCCAGAGAAGTGGCCAATCAGGGCGATGCGCTGGTGGCAGGCGGAGTTTCGCAGACGCCCTCGTACCTGAGCTGCAAGAGCCAAGACGAGGTCACCAAGATCTTCAAGAAGCAGCTCGACGTCTTCATCAAGAAGAACGTGGACTTTCTGATCGCTGAGGTGAGGAACATCATCACATCCAGAGCTCATTCTAGATCCCAGACAGCGACGGAGCCGGCTCTCCTTTATAGATCAGTGTCCTCACTGAAAGTGTACGTGCGCCGAAACCCAGGAATGCCTAAAAATATTCAGAGTTGTAAAGCGGCGTACGGCAGAACCTGCGCTAATCCCCTTCATAACCCCAGTCAGAGGAAGATGGAGAACACGCGTCTCCTCCCCGGAGTGACCATATATGAGCTGACCACGCCTCGCTTACTATATCCTCATCTGCATATCATCTGCATATGCATATTCATCCCCGAGATCCATGTGTAACGGGACGAGACATCAGGAGGATATGAGAGACGGACGTGCGTCACATTACAGTGCTAACAATCATTTAGTAGCCGATCCTTGCCTTGTTTTTGAATAAAGAAATCAAAATACTCTGAAATACGTTTCAGACAAAGTTTTTCTCAATCTTTTCCACTGCCTTAATAGTGTTTTTAATTGCTTTATATTTTTATGGAAACAGATATGCGTTATTGTGCCTTACTGATCATTACTAGCGTGTAAATATTTCCTCAGAGCACGAGTTCTGCTGTTATCATGCGCTCAGCAAACATTAAAACACAGCAGCGCATACACTACTAATATTTCTATTGATTTGAATATAATTTCATGTAATTTAAGTGCCATTAATCTAAATGTATATATCAGATGTAAAACAGAGTTTAAATCATTTTTTTATTTATCTGAACTGTTACTGTGAACATGTACAGTATTTATGATTAGGACTCATAATGAATATTACAGTGGTTTTCCTCCGTCAGTCCCTCAGGTGTCCGGTGTCGCCAAACTCCTCCGTCTCCGGACGCCCGTACGCAAACATGCCCGTCACGTGTGTTTTTATAACTCAGAACTAGTGGGAAGTGGCGTACGGCTCGTTCAGGGCCTGTTCTGTGCGACGCTGCAGTTATAAATGAGATCGGGCCGGATCTGGGCCGACACTATGTTGCTGTGTGGGATGCCATTAGTCTGGTTATTGATTGATTGATTGATTGATTGATTGATTGATCTGCTGGCAGTACTTCGAGCACGTGGAGGAGGCCGAATGGGCCGTCCAGGCTCTGAAGGCGACAGGGAAGCCTGTAGCGGCCACGATGTGTATAGGACCTGAAGGAGACATGCACGGCGTGAGCCCGGGAGAGTGTGCCGTCAGACTGGTCAGAGCAGGTGCGTCTCACAGACACACACGTGCCTTTATGAAGCGCTGTGATCTGATGTCCTGTGGTGTGTTTCAGGCGCTGATATCGTGGGTGTGAACTGCCACTTTGACCCCATGACCTGTGTGAAGACCGTGGCCCTGATGAAGGCGGCCGTGGAGAAAGCCGGACTGAAGGCGCATTATATGGCGCAGCCGCTGGCGTACCACACACCCGACTGCAGCTGCCAGGGCTTCATCGACCTGCCCGAGTTCCCCTTCGGTACACACACACACACCCCTGCCGGAATCACTGCCGTAGATCACTCTAAAAAACACCGCCTTAAAAACAACACAATTTGGGTTGTTTTCGACCCGAAGGCTGGGTAAATATAGGACAGAACACATGTTGGGTTAATTTTACACAGCAAATTGGGTTGTTTATTTAACCCAGCATACTGGGTTGATTAATGTTTACTATAGTACTAGCTCTTTTATTTGACTTCATACATGAATTTTTGGGTTGTTACATCTGACCCAGGATCTGGCTAATACAAAAACTACCCAAACATTAGGTTGTTACGTCTGACCCAGGATCTGGGTTACACAAACAAAAAAAATAACCCCAAAAATTTAACCAAAAGACTCAGGATTTGGGTAGAAAAAATAACCCAAGATGTTTTATAGTGTGATAAGACTACCCCAGCTCATCGGTGTGTGTGTGTGTGTGTCTCAGCCCTGGAGCCGCGGATCCTGACGCGCTGGGAGATGCAGCAGTACGCCAGGGAGGCCTATAAGGCCGGCATCCGCTTCATCGGCGGCTGCTGCGGGTTCGAGCCGTATCACATCCGCGCCGTAGCCGAGGAGCTCGCGGTCGAGAGAGGAATCCTGCCCGAGGCCTCGGAGAAACACGGCATGTGGGGCGCCGGCCTGGAGATGCACACCAAACCCTGGGTCAGGGCCAGGTGAGAGAGTGTGTGTCTGACTTTAGCAGCTTCTTATCATGAAGAACAACACAGTGGCGAAACGCGTGTGTCCGTTCAGGGCCACCGTAGAAACATGTGGATGTGAGCGGACCCGCGGTGTGTGTAGAGAGAAACGCCTCATTCATAACGCTTCATTATGTAAGGTCTTTATACACCACTGAACACATAGTTATGTGTATGATATTGCATTTCTGTCAACAGATCCTCCTAAATATTACACACTGCACTTTTAAACATATTATTACGCTGATGCCGCTGTGCTCCGCAGGGCCCGTCGTGATTACTGGGAGAAGCTGAAGCCCGCGTCGGGACGCCCGCTGTGCCCGTCCATGTCCACGCCCGACGGCTGGGGGGTCACCAAAGGTCACGCCGAGCTCATGCAGCAGAGGGAGGCCACGACCCAGGACCAGCTGCGCCCGCTCTTCCAGAAAGCCGACGCCAAATACTGACGGGCTCAGGGGTCAGAGGTCGAGCCGAGAGAAGCAAGCTCTCCTCGGTTTCGTTTACCAACCAAACGCCACATGTGACCCTGGACCACACAACCAGTCACAAGGGTCAACTTTTTAAAATTGAGATTTATACATCACATAAAAGCTGAATAAATAAGTTTCCACTGATGTGTGGTTTGTTAGGATATGACAATATTTGGCCGAGATCTGGAAAATCTGAAAAAAATCTAAACATTGAGAAAATCGCCTTTAAAGTTGTGCATTAATGTTCGCGATTGTGCTGCATTCACTCACTAATATAAATGTTTGATATATTTACAATTGGAAATTTACAAAATATCTTTATGGAACTTGATCTTTACTTAATATCCTAATGTTTTTTGGCATTTAAAAGAAAAATGGATAATCTTGACCCATACGATGTACAGTTGGCACTGATACACCCGTGCGACTCGAGACTGGGTCTGTGATCAGGGTCACATGTCATGAATGGGATTGTTTACTTCACCAGGACCAGACGTCCAAATAAATGTGTTTAAAAGTTTACTGTAGCGTTTGGAGGTGTAATCGGCGTGCTCTACTGTCCAGTCTTCAGACGACTGCATTCCAGATGTGCAGAACACTCCAGTCTGACACAGCCTTTCCATTTCTGATGCTCAATAAACATCATGATCTCACCACTCGCTGTCTCACTGCTTTATTAAGTGTTTCTCCTGTGGGGAAAATCCAGTGTTTAATGTTGTTTATGTGTCTGTGTGGTGTTTTTAATACGCTTTAAGACACACCGTGTGTAAGTTCATAAGTCGACAGCATTGCTGAGTATTTCCTGCTTAAAACTGCAGTGAACCAAAGACAGTCTCAAACACACGGTTTGAAATCGCTGGTGTTTCTGACGTCACAAACGACCTTGTAACCCATACCTGCAAACTCAACAGTGGGGTAATTTGGGTAATTTTGTTACCCATCAAATTAAATAATAAGCACTGTAAAATTACAACTGCAATAAATAATGTTATTAGATTGATGTTTTAAATACATGTTTGAGTATTCAAATAAAAAAAATGCAATACTTAAACATTAAACGAAACCGCCAATAGGTGGCGGCAAGGGACCGTCTTAATTAGTGAGTCATTGAGTCATTCATACAAAAGATTCGTTCAAAACGCTGAATCATTCAGTAACAAAACACCGCGCTGCTGTTGCTTTCCTGTGGAACTATTAATTTCGTCTGTGAAATAGAACAAAAACAGTTGATATTGTTTGTGTCTAAAATGTTAGTAGCTTAATAATAAATAGGCTATTAACTACGCTACTTGTTTATTGAACTATCAATGTAACATTTTCAATCGTGATAATGATATTCAGCAAATTAATATTCAATTGTTTTATTTATAACATATGATTTAGTTTAACATAACACAACTATTTAAATTTTTACCTCAGTACATTTCTTCTGTGAGTTTTCTGTGTGCTGTTCCACTCAGTTGTTTTGATTTCTCCACGAATGTGTCTCTAACAAAGAGCCTCAACGCGACGTTGTTATCAGAAATACACACAACCCATTATCAATCGCTGTTTACATTGAATGTAATAAAATCACATTCATTCTTGCGTTTCGATGCTTCCCTGGTTATTGTCACTAAAATTAAGTAACTTGTCCGGTCGGGCAAGTAAAATGATCTTTCACTTGTCCCGGACAAGCGTTAATGTCGAGCCCCGAGTTGATTTTTGTCGAGCCCTGAGTTCATTCATGATGTTTGTCGAGCTGTAAAGCGGAACAGGTGATCGATTCACAGCGATCTGAGTGACTGCATCATCAGAGCGCCAAAAAGATCACAACAGCTCGAAAGACGCCTATGCTCTCCCTCCAGTCTAATTAGCACATTCCCAATTATTATTGTGAAGTTTACCGAAGTTTAACCCCCCCCCCCGAAAAAAAAACTCATCGGATCTACACGATTCCCATAAATGACATATTTTTATTCAAAACGGCGAATTTCGCCGAAAAGCGACTAGTTTGCAGGTATGGTAACCAATCAGATCAACGTGTGATCGTCAACCAGTGGATCTCTGAGCTGAGTGAGTGAGTGAGTGGAGGCGGGGCTCATTTGCATAGAACCGCGCATTCTAAATGAGGCGAGGGTGTCGAGTTACATTCAAGATATTTTAAGCCATGAAGAAAAAAACTATTGAATATGTCATTTTGGTGATCAAAGATGAGTTTTAAGGGATAAAATGATCGACTACAGGCGGACTTTAAATATATAAAAGAACTGGAGTTTTAATGATTAAACACAATTTGTTTTTCTTACTTAGATAAGAGAGTTTTGTGCTTTAATGCACTTACAGTATCATCATTAATGTGAAAGTGCAGCTCGTGAATCACTTTAACTTTAGCATCATGATCCAGAACCGTCTGAATATGAACATCCACTAGTAAAGAAAAAGGAGTTGATTAATAAAGTTCATAATTACCCAACGCTTGAGTGGCGCCCTCTGGCGGACAGAAACTCTCACTGCTGTCAAAACACCCGTGGAGAAACACCAGAAACACGGAGGAAACTACGGAAGCCCGTTTCCGTTACTCGAGAAACAATCATCCTTCGGAAAATCATAATTTTGAGATAAAAAGACGAAGTTATGAAACTCTACATCGAATTTATGGCTTGAAAAGTTGAAATTATGACAAAAAGTGTAGACATAGAGATAGTATTATGTCATAATGTCGACTTTTTGTTAAAATTTCGATTTTTAATCTCACAGTTACGATTTAGTATGTCACCGACTTTTAATCTCATAATGACTTTTAATGTCATAATTTCTACTTTGTAATGTCATGAATTGAGTCATAATTAAGATTTACCAATAAAGCATGATTTGTTTTTCTTGTGTAACAAAAATGGGCTTCAGTAATAATAATCACACGTTACATGATTAATTGTGTGTAACTGGTCACATGACACAACTTGCACATGTCATGAATTGTTGATCATAGCGAGAGAGAGAGAGAGAGAGAGAGAGAGAGAGAGAGAGAGAGAGAGAGAGAGAAACACACACACACACACACACTGAATTCTAAATTGTTCAATAAAATTCATCAAAATTGCTTGTTCTACTTATTATCTTTTTTATTGTATGTATATGTACATGTATGTTGATTCTCTGTGAACATTAGAAATGCTTTGCCAACATTGTAACAATCGTCATGTTGCCAGTAAAGCACAAATTTAAATGGAATCGAGGGATAAATAAGCAGTTTCATCGCACTTGTCTTCACATTAGAGTGCGAACTCTACAGTTAAAGCGTCTTGTGTTTTAATCCAGACAACAAAGAAACTACAGCATGACGGACAAAAACATTTGAGCCACGACGACCAGCGTGCGTCTCCTGGGCGTCTGATTGCGTCATCACGCCGGGTGCGTGTCCCACGTGCAGATGTTTACGTCCTCCTCTCGGTGACGTCAGAGCCCAGTCGTCGTCGGATGAGAAACATTCGCGATGTTAAAGATGCGGATTAGCGCACAAAAGGCCTCGCTAACGGCAGGTGACGCGACGCGCGCAGGTGTGCCGCGCGAATGACGCGCGCGTTAACGAACGACAAAAACTGAGGGGAAATTTATACTATTAGCGGATGGTTTGAGTGTGTTTCTCCGCGTCCGTTACTCCGGCCTTTCTTCTCCTCAGTCTCACTCAGTTCCGCTCGGTTCGGGCTTTTCTTTGTTTACTCTGATGTCATTCGCGATGGAGGACGCGCTGGAGTCCGGATGGGTTTCGGTCAAACCCAATGTTTTCGAGGAGAAGGAGAAGCATAAGTTCGTGTTCATCGTCGCCTGGAACGAGATCGAAGGAAAGTTCGCGGTCACGTGCCACGACAGAACCGTGCAGAAGCGGAGCGCGCTTCTCGAGGACGCGGAGCGCGCCCGCGGGCCGGTGGACGCGGAGCTTGACGCGGAGCTCGACGCGCGCGAGGACTTCAGCTGGGCCGGGCTCTTCTCGTTCCAGGACATGCGTTCCGTTCACCTGCAGCTGTGTTCCGTGAACTCGGACCTGGACCCGTGCCTGCCCGCGTTCCCCGAGGAGCGCTCCGTGTGGACTCACCTGTTCGGCGCGCCGGAGATGCGCTCGGGCGACACGGACGCGCTCTGCTTCCAGCTGCAGGTGTATCTGGGTCACGCGCTCGACACCTGCGGGTGGAAGATCCTGTCTCAGGTTCTGTTCCCGGACAGTGATGATTCCGAGGAGTATTACGAGAGTCTGAGCGAGCTGAGGCACAAGGGCTACGAGGACGCGCTTCAGAGAGCCAAGAAACACCTGCAGCAGGTGAGACACGTGCACGCGCACGCGGATCTGGTGCACTGTATTATCATACAACATATCAAGTCAAGTCATCTTCATTTATATAGCACTTTTAACAATGGATTGTTTCAAAGCAGCTTTACAGAGATAAACATATAATTTAAGGTAACAGATTGTTTTGGCTTTATAGCGGTTCTTGAATAATGTTATTTCCAGCTAAAGTTCACTTTGATCGATTCACCTCATTGATTCACCTGATCAGACTTTTAAACGCGAACCTGTGATTAACGCTGACGGCGTTCACATGCTCATTCAGAATTGATTCTATAGTTATGTGCTTTTTAAAATATGTGCGCAGGTTTATAATTCATACAACCCAGCCTAAACAAACTACTTTTCTTGCCTATAAATTTTGATACAGAATTTGTTTTATTTTATCACTTCGGGGTACGCGAGCCGGATTATCAACAACGCTTTATCTGTAGAGTGGGGAAGGGATCCTCCATAGGGAGAGGATAGTGGACACTTCAGCACTGCATTGTCATCGGGTCCAGGCGGATCTCCTTCGTCAGATCTGGACACGGCCTGGATCCGGCAGGCTACGGGAAAACCTCGGGATAAACAAAGACACTAATATTAGCGTAGATGCCATTCTTCTTATGATGTAGCGAGTACATCAAGATTTAAGGGAAGTGTTCCCAGTTCCGGCTGACCTAATCTATGCAGCCTAACATTGAATTTATAGAAGTCTATAGTGTGTTATGTGTATGCTAGGTCAAAGACAGGGCCGGCTCTAACCCTCTGGTTGCCCTAGGCGATATTGAGTTTTGCGCCCCTCCCCCCCCCTCAAAAATTATAAGTATTTATTAAACTAAATAGTCTCTTATAGTCACTCAAAAACTTCAACAATAAATTGTTCATACAAATGCTACAAAGAACGTTCAAGGATATTTATATCATAGTTGCATTGTACAATTATTTTTTCTGACCATAACTTGTAGTAGATAAATTACAATTACTACCACCACTAGGCGTACTATTATTACTAATCTATTAGGCTGCTACAAGGTTAAGGGGGGTTCGGGGGTATTTCCCCAGTAAGAAAATGTTGTGCATTTTAATGTTAAATTCATCAATCTGGTGCACTTTGAGAGTTCAAAACTAAAAGCTCCAACCCATATTCAGTGTGCAAATTGAACAAAGAAAAAATCTCAAACCTCTTTTAATTACAGTGTCTGTCTATATTGCACTACTACATAATAGATATAATATTAATCCCATGACAGTAATAGCCATGGGCTATATTTTAAAACAAATGCACTGAAAAATAAAGGAAACTTTTATAAGTATTGTACAAATTTCTATACTTGAAAGTAAGTTAAGTAAGATATCATTTCTTTCTAGAAAGGAACACAGTTGTGAAGATACTGCTTTTTCTAATATCTTTGACAGAAAAGGCAGATTCGAGATCGGCCTGTAATTGACTAATTCTGTAGGATCAAGTTGTGTTTTTTTAACAAGCGGTTTTATCATAGCCAGTTTAAAGGTTTTTGGTACGTATCCTAGAGACAAAGATGAATTAATGATATTAAGAAGAGGATATATGACCTCTGGAAACATCTCTTTCAGTAGCTTAGTCGGTATAGGATCTAACATACAAGTTGTCGATTTAGATGAATTAACGAGTTTGCAGAATTCTTCCTCTCCTATAGCAACAAATGAATCAAATTTTTCCTCAGGGAGACTACAATGCACTTCCTGATGCGATACTGTGGTAGACGGTTGCATAGTTATAATTTTGTCCCTGATATTATCAATCTTATAAGTGAAGAAGTTCATAAAGTCATCACTGCTGTGTTGCTGGGACACTTCTGAGCTTGAAGCTTTCTTTTTCGTTAGTTTAGCCACTGTTTCAAATAAATACCTTGGATTATGTTTATTTTCTTCTAATAGGTTTGAAAAATAAGCAGATCTAGCAGCTTTTAAAGCCTCTCTGTAAGCAATCGAGCTCTCTTTCCACGAAATCCGAAATACCTCTAGTTTAGTTTTCTTCCAGTTGCGCTCCATTTTTCTGGCTGCTCTCTTAAGGGCCCGGGTGTGCTCGCTGTACCACGGCGTTGGACTATTTTCTTTAATCTTCTTTAAGCGCAACGGAGCAACTGCGTCTAAAGTGCTGGAAAAGAGAGAGTTAAACGTTTCTGTGGCAATATCAAGTTCTTCTAAGCTATCCGGGATGCTGAGATGATGAAACTGATTAGGAAGATTATTGATAAAGCAATCTTTAGTGGCAGAAGTTATAGGTCTAACGTATTTATAACACGGAGTCGGCTTTGCAGCCTTGGCTAAATGTAATTTACATGAGACTAGATAATGATCTGAGATGTCATCGCTCTGCTGCAGAATTTCAACGGCATCAACATCTATTCCATGTGATAATATTAGATCTAGAGTATGTGAATATGTGACCCCACTGGACCACAAAACCAGTCGCATGGCTATATTTTTTGGAAATTGAGCATTATACATCATCTAACAGCTGAATAAATAAGCTTTCCATTGATGTGTGGTTTGTTAGGATATGATAATATGTGGCCAAGATCTGGAAAATCTGAGGGTGCAAAAAAATCTAAACATTGAGAAAATCGCCTTTAAAGTTGTGCATTTAATTTATGTTCGCTATTGTGCTGCATTCACTCACAATTATAAATGTTTGATATATTTACGGTATGAAATTTACTAAATATCTTTATGGAACATGATCTTTACTTAATATCCTAATGTTTTTAGGCATAAATTTAGGATTTAGGGTTAATTTTGACCCATACAATGTATAGTTGGCAGGCACAGAGACACCCGTGCGACTCGAGACTGGGTCTGTGATCAGGGTCACATGTTCAGGTGAAACTCGAAAAATTAGAATATCGTGTAAAAAATTAATTTATTTCAGTAATTCAACTTAAAAGGAGAAACTAATTTATTATATAGACTCATTACATGCAAAGTGAGATATTTCAAGCCTTTATTTGTTATATTTCTGATGAGATCTGAGAGCGTCTCACTCCTCTATAGGCTTCTAGGTAATTTCATTCTGCCGGCCCAGAAAGTTAGTAAAGACATCAGTAAAATAGTCCGAGTGACTACAGTGGCTCAACCTTACGTTATCAAGCGACGAGAATACTTTCTGTGCGCAAAAACAAACAAAAATAACGACTTTATTCAACTCTTCATTTTCTCCTTTGTGTGTGTGTGTGTGTGTGTTCACGAGACGCATTCGTGAGAACTGATGATGACGCAGACGGGTCTCGATGTAGTGTTTAAAATGTGTGTGAAAAAGAGTGTGTGTGTCGTGACGCATGAGAACTGAGGGTCTCGATGGTGTGTTTAAAATGGTTCTGAAGTGTGCATTTCCTGGATGTCCGAATCGCGAGAAACCAGCGAGAAAACGTAAAGTGCCTCAACAATGCCTCAACAATGCCCCACCAATGCCTCACCAATGCCTCACCAATGCCCCACCAATGCCCCACCAATGCCTCACCAATGCCTCACCAATGCCCCACCAATGCCTCACCAATGCCTCACCAATGCCTCACCAATGCCCCACCAATGCCTCACCAATGCCTCACCAATGCCCCACCAATGCCTCACCAATGCCCCACCAATGCCCCACCAATGCCTCACCAATGCCTCACCAATGCCCCACCAATGCCTCACCAATGCCTCACCAATGCCTCACCAATGCCTCACCAATGCCTCACCAATGCCCCACCAATGCCTCACCAATGCCTCACCAATGCCTCACCAATGCCTCACCAATGCCCCACCAATGCCTCACCAATGCCTCACCAATGCCCCACCAATGCCCCACCAATGCCCCACCAATGCCTCACCAATGCCCCACCAATGCCCCACCAATGCCTCACCAATGCCTCACCAATGCCCCACCAATGCCCCACCAATGCCCCACCAATGCCCCACCAATGCCCCACCAATGCCCCACCAATGCCCCACCAATGCCCCACCAATGCCTCACCAATGCCTCACCAATGCCCCACCAATGCCCCACCAATGCCTCACCAATGCCTCACCAATGCCCCACCAATGCCCCACCAATGCCCCACCAATGCCCCACCAATGCCCCACCAATGCCCCACCAATGCCCCACCAATGCCCCACCAATGCCTCACCAATGCCTCACCAATGCCCCACCAATGCCCCACCAATGCCCCACCAATGCCCCACCAATGCCCCACCAATGCCCCACCAATGCCCCACCAATGCCCCACCAATGCCTCACCAATGCCCCACCAATGCCCCACCAATGCCTCACCAATGCCTCACCAATGCCCCACCAATGCCCCACCAATGCCTCACCAATGCCTCACCAATGCCCCACCAATGCCTCACCAATGCCCCACCAATGCCCCACCAATGCCCCACCAATGCCTCACCAATGCCTCACCAATGCCCCACCAATGCCTCACCAATGCCCCACCAATGCCCCACCAATGCCCCACCAATGCCTAGACGCTGCGTCCCAATAAAGATTCCAGAGCGCGTTCTTAGGCCGATTCAGCCCAACTCCAGGAGGACAAATGAGTTTCCGGCTTGAGGCTGCACCGGACAGGGCGCTTGAATCCGGACCGGACGTATGGCCACCCTGTCTTCCCAGATCTTGCGCATGTGTCACGGCGCTCTCGTGAACTCACAAACACACACACACACACACTCTCTCTCTCTCTCTTTCGCTCACTCACTCACTCACTCACTCAAACACACTCTCTCTCTCACACACACACACACACACACTCTCTCTCTTTCTTTCTCTTTCTCTCACACACACACACACTCACTTACTTACTCAAACTCACACACACACACACACACACACACACACACGTGTCATGACAGCTGAAGATCATACACATGCGACACATGTATACATTTAATGTAGTTTAATGGAAACATTAAGTGGTATATAGGTTTAGTTTAGGGTTAGTTTAGGGTTAGTTGCACTGAAATAAATCTGCGGTAGGATTTACTTTATTTATTTATTTTGTGTTTGAGCCTAATGTAGAACTGAAGCTAGTAAAGCCTTGATTCTGACCCTCCAGCACACACACACACACACACATACAGGCCACTGAACACCTAAACTACCATCTGTTAGCCGTTCAGCACAGAAACCTGATCCACACACACACATACATACACACACACACACACACTAAGCCGACCCCTAAACCTACCCATCACACACACACACACACACACTAAGCCGACCCATCACACACACACACACAAAATCATTAATCAAGGATGCATTAAATTGATCAAAAGTGACAGTAAAGACATTTATAATGACATCGCATGCTGCATTTCAAATAAAGCGCACGCCTAGAACGGCTGTAATATAGACCTAAACAACGAACGATTGAGTGAGACGTTTCAAATATGGCCAGGCCCAGGCAGGCTAGCCTTAAAGGAACACTCACCATTTTTTTTTTTAATTGGGGTTATTCACGGTCTCGCCTACATTTAGATAGGTGGGCAAATGCATGTTTGGAAGCACAGGCGAAGCACTGCTACTTGGGCGCAGAGATATCACGCAACACCTGAAATAAAGCTTGCCACAAATAACCGGCGAAAGTAATGATTATGCATGAAACATTTGAATTATTGATACAGTTGATAAATTGATAAAGTTGACGATGCAGACTCGCCATCTTCGCAGTAGTGAACGCGCCTAGAGAGAGAAGTGTGCACGCGCCGGCGCCTCCGTGTCCTGATTATATTGTCCACTATATTTGCTTATTATTTATTAATCCAGGCAAATTTGTTGATGAAACTAATTAAAATTAAGATGCAATTTATACAAAACGAAATTTTCAAGCAAAAATAATATTCGAAGATTGCTGGGTTGATTATTATTCGAAAATCGCACCCCTCCACCACATGCACGCACACATTAGGCCACACACCACAGCATGAGCAAAGCGGAGCGGTGTGACGCTTATTATAAGTTAAAAAAACTTAAACATACGTTTCATATTTATAAATATATAATATATATATATATATATATATTATGTTATTATTTTTTTATTTCATCTATGTTGATTATATGAAAAGGGAACCGCATGAGATGAGTAAGATAGGATCGTAAGATGACCAATATATCGGAAAACATTTGGAATGGGTCAGACATGATTTTGAGCACTTATTTAGTTTTGTTTTGTAGAAAGCCTTTCTTTAAAGTTTATTTCGTTTTTGATAAATGGTATCTTCATTTTAATCAATGTTTCATCAACAAATTTGCCTGGATTAATAAATAAGAAGCAAATATAGTGGACAATATAATCAGGACACGGAGGCGCCGGCGCGTGCACACTTCATATGAAGTGCGCATTTCTCTCTCTAGGCGCGTTCACTACAGCGAAGATGGCGAGTCTGCATCGTCAACTTTATCAATTTATCAACAATTCAAATGTTTCATGCATAATCATTACTTTCGCCGGTTCTTTGTGGCAAGCTTTATTTCAGGTATTGCGTGATATTTCTGCGCCCAAGTAGCAGTGCTTCGCCTGTGTAGAGTCTCCGCAACGGCGATAGACTGAAACGCGATAGATTAACAAATGCTTGTTAACTGGAGATGTTTTATTTATTTGTATTAGGTACATCCGTGCCTCAATGTTTCAAAAAGTGAATGTGTGTGAAACCATAGTAAAAACAACTGGTGTTGATTGACGCCAATCGGACGTTCATGTTTTTTCTGTCTGTTTCAAAGTTAGGCTAATAATAACGTTGCATTCTATAGGCCTACGGCCTGATTATGTCATTTTTTAAGTTACATAGCCTGCCTCCAGTGTTCCTCAACTTGACTAATTAAGAGGCGATATTTGACCGGCATATCATCAAAATGTCCGTTAAACGAAACCTCACTTTGACCGGCACCATTTTTTTCTAGCGGAAACTGGTCTGAATGTGTGTTCAGTGTGTGTGAGTGTATGTGTGTGTGTGTAAGTGTGTTCAGTGTAAATTAGTTTGTGTGTGTAAGTGTGTGTTCAGTGTAAATGAGTGTCTGTGTGTGTGTGTGTGTGTGTGTGTGTGTGTGTGTGTGTACCTGCTGAACACCACACTCGTCTGGGTCGCATGACTGTCACATGTTCACTCTCAGATGCGTCTCCAAGGCGACCGGTTGTGAAGGTAAACAGAGGCTCAGTGTGTGTATGAATGGATCAGTGTGTGAGCCGCTGGAGAGACGAGACATGGGTCATTAATCTCAGAACACACACACACACACACTACACCATCAGACACGGGTGTGTGTGAGTGTGATGAGAACAGTGATGAAGAGCGCAGCTTTCATAACAACACTGATGTGATGTCTTCATGAAACACACACACACACACACACACACACACACACAGAGACTCTCGCTCTGTCAGTTTTGCCAAATTGGAAAGTTATCAAGTCAATAGTGTTTTATACAATACAGACTGAAGAACTACAGGAGTGAGCAGTGATGGAGAGTCATGGCGTTAACCTCTCTCTCTCTCTCTCTCTCTCTCAACACTGAGTGAGTTAAACTGCAGTTCCTCCACTGGCCACTAGAGGCCGGCTGCAGAAGAGACTCAGTCCCATAGACCCGCATGTTAAAATGCCCAACTTTACAGCAGAATAAAACATGTTTACAGTCTGGTGTTAAAAGTGGTTTTGGTCTATATCGCTGATGTTGCCCTTCATGACGACTGTGAGGACGGTGAATATTTTTATAACCCATCCGTTTAAATTATATTAAGCCTTAAAGTTCTGCATAATTAAGGGCGTGGCCACTTGAGTGACAGGTGGATTGCGCTGATGTCACTAGTAGCCGTTTGTCTGCTGTGTGTTAGCGTCACCTCAGCTAATCCGCCTCGCCGCACATGTTCGTTTATCCGGGAGTGACGCGCGGCTAAGATGGCGACGGCCGGCTCCGCCCACTTTGGGCTTCAGAAACACTACGGGTGACGTCACACACACTACGCACATATTTATATACGATCTATTGTTCTGACACTGTGTATGTGAGTGTGAGTGTGAGTGTGAGTGTGTGTGTGTGTGTGTGTGTGTGTGTGTGTGATGGGGGTAGGGTTCGTTTAGGGGGATAGAAAACACAGTTTGTCCAGTATAAAAACCATTACGCCTATGGAATGTCCATAAACCTGTCTTTCTCCCTCTCTCTCTGTGTGTGTGTGTCTCTCTCTCTCTCTCTCCCTCTCTCTCTGTGTGTCTCTCTCTCCCTCTCTGTCTCTCTGTGTGTGTGTGTGTGCAGCTGCTGGAGCAGCAGCGTGGCGTGGAGCGGATGGTGGAGCTGCTTCAGCTGTACGGCGAGCAGGACGAGGCGTTCGGGGATCTGGTGGAGGCCACGACTGAGCTCTACCACTATCTCCTGCAGCCCTTCAGAGACATGCGGGAGCTGGCCATGCTGCGCAGACAGCAGATCAAGGTAACCACCCGTCGTCATGGCGACCGCAGCATCCCAGCACATCAAGGTCACGCCCTCGTCGTCACGGCGACCCCAGCAGCCCCTGCTCTGATCACAGTAACGGTCCTTGCACACTGAGTCTGAAATTTTCGTATGCGTTTTTTCGTACTTGTCATTCGGTGGCTCTTACCTTAACTTGCTACAGATGCGAAAAACGGCCAATCGAACCCCATCCGAACGTTTTTATGCGGACGAGAGTTTCGGAGGCGATGTGCAAACGTGATTAAAACAAAGTGAGGTCGTATTTATTTTTTTACATGCAAAAATTTGTGACGAAGGACCAGTGTGTGAGGACCTTACGGGCCGAGAGCCGTCGATTCACGAACACTGAGATAACCGGACGCCAATCAAACAGTCAATCAAAGACAACAGCCAATCAGAGGAGCGTGTGGGCGGAGTCTCTTTGCATTAGCAAGCAAATTAATAAGCACAATCAAATTCATATTTTTATGCCATTTTAACATTAAAAGTACATACAATATCTGTCATGGAATACTATTGTTATAAAATATCCTTATACACGAGTTATTTATGTTTCTGGCCAGTAAATCTGCATTTTTTGCTGGATCAAGATATATTTTTTTCGGTACCTCAAAACTCCATAATATTATTATGATTTGATTTCATTGGATTCAGGAGCCTATTTTACTAAACCAGTTAGAATTGTATTAACTCGCAAACAAATGCAAACTAAATACAACGAACATTTAATGCATAACTGAAAAATGCAAATCCTGAGATTAAGATAAAGTAAGATTAGTAATAAATGCTCTAATGATCAATGGATCAATCCATATCCTAATATTTAATATTTATGAATGTGAAGTGAACACACCTAACACGTCATGTGACCTGCCGTCTAGAAATCCTCACACACACACACACACTTATAAGCAAGGGCGAAATTGTCAATCACACATTGGGGGGGACAGCTGTGGGACTTTTTGTGTTGGCGCATGCACACATTTTTTTAATCAAAATAAAATAAATGTTTGTAATTGTATAACACAACAAGGAATTTTATTACATCTGATCGTCAAACCAACGTATACTCACCCTGTAATGATTACAGCATCGGCATCAATTACAGGCCTGAATTGACAACAAAGCGGCCAGTGATCTCTCTATTATATTCTTCTATAAACATATAGTGGCTATAAACATTTTAATTAAATTACTGTTACAGGATAACAATATTCTTATATCTAGTCTTGAGCAATGATAGTAAAACAGTTATGTACTAATCAGGGAAAATGCTGTTTATTTTTTTATAGGGGAAAACCTCTTTTCCACGAGATATTGCATGAAGCCAAAAAATTATCCTTAATTTTGAATTAATGTAAAACGCGTTGCGGCAGCATACAGACATAGGCAAAGGTGGCTTGCGTGCCTATTGGCTGTCCTGCGGCAACTGCAGCAGCCTATCGAGAGAGGCCCTTTGGTGACGGTCCAATGGGGGCGCATATTTTATGTAGAGTTATATCTTTGTTTTGAATGCAGTAGCGTGTATACAGTAACGTTAGCGAGCTGTCGGCTAGCTTGTCAATAGTCCCTCCCATTCATACAAGCTGTATAGTATTACAATCGAAATTCACAAATTCTACAATTCGAAATTCTAGTGAAATTCACCTGGTCATTATCTAAAGGATTATGTCAGCCAAATACAGGATATTTACCATTCATAGATATGTGCCAAGTCTGTCAGATTTCGCGCTCCTAACTCTTCTTCTGTTTGGTTTTTCCTACTCACTGACGGTGCACGAGCTACTAAAGGTATAGGGAAAACATGACATGGATTTCAGGAGAAAAAGGTTTTGTTAATGTATAGTGTAAGGCAAGTCGAATGGATTTGGGAAATGGCCCGGCCGGGATTTTATATTTGCGGAGCTGGAAAGAAAGACGTATTTGCAATCACATCGATATTGCCCGCATAATCATACAGTATGATCAAATATTGGGGGGGGCAAAATGTCCTTCTTTGAATATTGGGGGGGACGTGTCCCCCTGTCCCCCCATAGAATTACGCCTATGCTTATAAGCCTGCTTCTCTCTCGTTTCATGAGGGTGTTTGATGCTTTGTTTAAAAGGCATTTAATATCACTGGTCTGATCAGACGAGAACAGAACTTCAACTGAACTGAATAATGACTATTGTCTGTAGAGCTGCTTTATATTTTTCTCATATTTGATGAAGTTTCATCATTGATTCTGTTATTGCACCCGTTCAGAAGATTCGTTCAGAAGATTCGTTCAAAAGATTTGTTCAGAAGATTCGTTCAGAAATCTGACTCCTCTAGTTCCTCAGTTCAACTCACTGATTCATGACTTAATCAGAAGATGATCCGTGAATTTACAGTATATTGAGATATTTTTATGATCCTTTTATGTTGTTTTTGTCCACAACAATATTTAAAGGCCCGACTCTCCTCCCAGAATGCAATAGCCGTCTCGATTAGCTATAGACCCGATATGGTCTGTGTGAATATAGAGTGATATTATATTCCTGTGATCAAAGCTGAATCTATATCTTGATTTTGAACTGTTTTATCTTTGAGAACCGTGGATCTACAGACTCTTGCGTGTGTGTCTCGTCTCACATGTCTGATTCATGTATGGACATGCGATACCCACACTGCACGTCTCTGGTCACCTGACACCCGATCCCCCATAATGCCTCAGTCACTCATTCATCTCCTCATGCATTCATTCATGCGCTGCGGTGGCCGTATGTTCGTCTGACTCTAAACGGACACGTCTGACAGCTTCTGTAGCAACACTGATGAAACACACACCTGATGAAACACACACACACCTGATCTAACACACACCTGTGATCAGCATCTGTCATTCCTGCACATGTGACGCTTCATAACTGTCATGTAAATGTGTTTATTATGTGTGGATTACAGTTCAGAGATCTGTGTGAATGTGTGTGTGTTCAATATAAAAACCCATAATTCACCCAAAACGCATGTAAATGTGTGTGAGTATTTGCATGTGTGTTGTGTGTGAATGACGAGGGGTTTCACAGTGTCACTGATCTCAGAACACAGACCTGAATTGTCAGTTTGTCAGCAGGTCAACCGTAAAAACGGCGTGAGAGGGTTATTTGCATACAGGTGTTGTGTTTCTGTGTGTGTGTGTGTGTGTGTGTGTGTGCGTGTGAGTGAGAGAGTGTGTTGAAGATCTCTGAAGACTCAACTAGTCAATCTTAATGAAGTCATGCTGAGTCCAAAACACACACACACACATACACACACACACAAGGGAAGAC
Source organism: Tiaroga cobitis (assembly GCA_030578255.1). Classification (NCBI taxonomy): domain Eukaryota; kingdom Metazoa; phylum Chordata; class Actinopteri; order Cypriniformes; family Leuciscidae; genus Tiaroga; species Tiaroga cobitis. The sequence continues at coordinate 501,941 of CM060611.1, read as the reverse complement.
ACACTTTATAAGGGCAGTTTGAACATCGAATTTTATTACATTTAATCAATACATTTAATTAGAGTAAAACGCTGTTATCAATCAGTATCAACAAAATTCATCTTTGCACTGCAGATGTGGGATAAATACTGCTGTGAGATTGTTTTTTAAATTGCATATTTAATTATGAAATTATTAATATTTTTAAATGGACTAAAACTTAATGAGTCGTTCATTCAAATGATTAATTCAAACAGCAAACGGAATAAATAAATAAAAATTATTAGTTACACTTTATTTTAAAGGCCCCCTGAAATCAAAATGTATGTTTTTTGTAGCTCTTATCATGAATATGTTAGGGTTAAGGTTATGAATAAGCCGGTGTGTTCCAAACCAATGACAAAATTCGCATTTAGGAGATATAAGCATTCAAAACTTTCAGTCTCTCACTTCCGGGTCACGGGTCATGACGTCACCGCGTACTTCAGCTTCTCATTACATCTTCTGTCCAATCAAATGCTCTCTAGAGTGTAAAGCTCCGCCCCCTATGCTATAAACACCACCTGACCGAAGCGAGCGACTAGAATTTATTCGCACCTCTACGATTGAATCCAGCGTATCACCAGCGCTCGGATTAGTTTCCATGGTGCTGTCAGTCTGTGAGGGAAACAAACGCTATTGGCTATTTGAAAAGGGGGAGGAGCCATTCAATATGTCCCGCCTCAGCTTCCTGTTTCAGTGGAAATGACGTCAGCGCATCACACACAGCTGCGCGTTCCAAGGCGCTTCAGCGGGGCTTTCAGGTGTCATTGTTACAGTGTAATTATGTATTTTAGTACGGTGTAATGATAATTAACTACATGTACAGGTAGCATTAGGGTTTGGTTTAGGGTTAGTTGCATGTAATTATACAACATTTACTATGTAAGTAACGTAACAAGGACACTGTCAAATAAAGTGTTACCATTATTAGTTATTATGATTATAGTTATGGTTCTTGGCTACATCACGCAGTGAAAGCGTGCTTGGCCTGTTTATGAGTAGCAAACTCAAAGTCATCGTGCACGTGGTTACAGCAATGATGAGGATGTTATCTGACCTGTGTGTGTGTGTGTGTGTCAGATCTCGCTGCAGACGGAGCGTCTGGGCCCTCGGCGCGTGGACTCGTTACGCAGGGAAGATGAGGACTGGCAGAGGAAAGCTCACGCCGCTGTGCTCTCCATACAGGACCTGACCGTCAAATACTTCGAGACCACCGCACGCGCTCAGAAGGGTGAGTCACATGACCACCGGCGAGTCACATGACACCAGCTCGTCACATGACCACCACCTTGTCACATGACCACCGGCGAGTCACCTATTAGATATTATAAACATTAACATCTTGATTTTCTGTAAAGCTGCTGTGAAACAGTGTGGTTTCTATACAAATACAACTGACTTGAACTGGACTTCTAAAAGGGGTGTAAAATGATTTAAAATAAGACAAAACAGCTAAAACTCAATGTAAGCTGAAGTCATATTTCTTAATTTAATGTCACATTTTATGTTGTTAAGATCGAAAAGATATATTTTTTACGACTCAAAACATTTTTTTAACTCAAAATTCTAGATTTTTTTTCTCACGTCCTTTTTATTTTTATTCTGCGGCATGAACAAGCTTCTATATTTTAAAGTTATGAAAAGTCATGTAAATGTATTGGTAATAAGTTAACAATGAAGAAAATTCAGTTATTGGAATTATGTAATTTAATCATTTATTTATTTTACTAATCATTCATTTTATTGAATGATTTCACGACATTGCCACTCGTAGTTTCAGTAAATGAGCAGCTGTCGTTGTAGAAGAAGGATCTGAGATCTGCTATTCCCTCTAGAGGTCGACCGATTCATAGGGTTTGCCGATATATCGGTACCGATGGATGATTGGTGGAAGTATCAGTTATCGGCAGAAATCCAAGTACACAGCACAAGATCGCTGAGAAGGGACTGCTGGCATTACACAGAGCGAGAGCGCCCTCTAGAGGCCACATAAACACTGTCACTGACCCTGGTGCTGTTTATTTGAACACGTGATGCTGCACGGCGATCACAAGCTGCACACAGACACTCAGACAGACAGACAGTCAGACAGACACACAGACAGACACACAGACAGACAGTCAGACAGAGATACAGTCAGACACACAGTCAGACACACAGTTAGACAGACAGACACACAGACAGACAGTCAGACACACAGACAGACACTCAGACAGACAGACAGTCAGACACACAGTCAGACACACAGTCAAACACACAGACAGACAGTCAGACACACAGACAGTCAGACACACAGACAGACAGACACTCAGACAGACAGAGATACAGTCAGACACACAGTCAGACACAGTCAGACAGACAGACACACAGTCAGACACAAAGACAGACAGTCAGACACACAGATATACACACAGTCAGACACAGACAGACACAGTCAGACACAGATATACACACAGTCAGACACAGACAGACACACAGAAAGTCAGACACACAGATAGTCAGACAGACAGACACAGTCACACACACAGTCTCTCACAGTCAGTCAGACACACAGTCAGACACACAGTCAGACACACAGTCAGACACACACACACACACACACACACACACTCTCTCACACTCTCTCTCTCTCTCTCTCTCCCTCTCTGCAGTGATGTTCGAGCGCATGCGGGCCGACCAGAGGAAGTTCGGGAAGGCAGCGTGGGCAGCGGCTGTGGAGCGCATGGAGAAACTACAGTATGCCGTCTCTAAAGAAACACTGCAGCTGATGAGAGCCAAAGAGATCTGCCTAGAGCAAAGGAAACACGGCCTGAGAGAGGAGGTACGCACACACACACACACACACACACACACTCAAATGCAGGGTCACACACACACACTCACACGGTCTTATCTCTCAGATGCAGGGTCTTCAGGACGGTGAGGATGCGATGGTGCGTCTGGATCATCTCGAGTCGCTTTATTACGAGCTTCAGCTGCAGCTCTACGAGATCCAGTTCGAGATCCTGAAGTACGAGGAGCTGCTGCTGACGGCACAACTGCAGAGTCTGCGCAGACAGATGAGCGGTGAGTGTGTGTGTGTGTGTGTGTGTATGTGTGTGTGTGTATCCTCACGCTGCGGCCGCTCACCCTTCATACCTGTGTGTATGTGCAGAGAGGCAGGAGGAGGTGGTCTACTATGACACGTACGAGAGCCCTGACGCCATGAAGGCCACCGATGACCCCGCGACCCCTGTGACCCCTCTGACCCCTGCGAGGGAGGACGAGGCCAGGCTTCAGCAGAGGTCGAGGCAGCTGGAGGCTCGCAGGGGTCGCATCACCGCCAAGAAGGCCTACCTCAAACACAAGAAGGTAACACTCAAACACAAGAATGTAACACTCAAACACAAGAATGTAACACTCAAACACTAGAATGTAACACTTAAACAAAAGAATGTAACACTTAAACAAAAGAATGTAACACTCTAACACAAGAATGTAACACTCAAACAAAAGAATGTAACACTCAAACACTAGAATGTAACACTCACACAAGAATGTAACACTCAAACAAAAGAATGTAACACTCAAACACAACAATGTAACACTCAAACACAAGAATGTAACACTCAAACACTAGAATGTAACACTCACACAAGAATGTAACACTTAAACAAAAGAATGTAACACTCAAACAAAAGAATGTAACACTCAAACACAACAATGTAACACTCAAACACAAGAATGTAACACTCAAACACAAGAATGTAACACTCACACAAGAATGTAACACTCAAACAAAAGAATGTAACACTCAAACACAACAATGTAACACTCAAACACAAGAATGTAACACTCAAACACAAGAATGTAACACTCACACAAGAATGTAACACTTAAACAAAAGAATGTAACACTCAAACACTAGAATGTAACACTCAAACACAAGAATGTAACACTCAAACAAAAGAATGTAACACTCAAACACAAGAATGTAACACTCAAACAAAAGAATGTAACACTCAAACACAACAATGTAACACTCAAACACAAGAATGTAACACTCAAACACAAGAATGTAACACTCACACAAGAATGTAACACTCAAACAAAAGAATGTAACACTCAAACACAACAATGTAACACTCAAACACAAGAATGTAACACTCACACAAGAATGTAACACTTAAACAAAAGAATGTAACACTCAAACACTAGAATGTAACACTTAAACAAAAGAATGTAACACTCAAACACTAGAATGTAACACTCAAACACAAGAATGTAACACTCAAACACAAGAATGTAACACTCAAACACAACAATGTAACAGATCGAGACTCTGGATAGTGTGTGTGTGTGTGTGTAACACTCAGAGCTGATCTATTACACTGATCCGTGACGCTCTGTTCTCAGGAGATCTGCATCATCAATCACACGCAGAAGCGGCAGGGCGGCGTTTCCCAGAGTGCTTTGCTGCAGGTGCGAGTCCAAGATCACAGTCCTCATCATCAGGGGGTGTCCGTGCAATCATAACATAATATACATAATAAGTTAATAAATTTTTTATTAATGTCTGTAGATCAAAAGTTCATAGACCAAACAGTATATATTTGAAAAGAGGAACCGGTTTTGGAACAATAGTGCAGATTTCTCCCGGATGAAAAGGAGATTCGGTCCGAGTAAAATTATATGGATAGTTTGAAACATTTCAGAGGAATAACTGATGTTGTTTTGTTAGAAAAATAATGTGTAGTTTTCATAAATTTGGACTGTTTAATGGGTTCGAGTGGAATCTCATATATCTCAATAAGATTTCTCATAAATATTGATAAAAATATATATTTTCTTGCATCAGTTTTTTTCTGTAGATCTTATAACATTTTAAATTCCAAAGAATTTCACATTTTTAAATTAATATACATGCTAATATATTATATAATATTATATAATTTTATAGAATATAACACAGTAAACTTTTGTGCATTCACTCATTACTAATTACTCAGTTACTGATCAGATACAAAACCCTTTTTTACAAGCTTATGTTCCACCGGGTCCAGGAATGCAGAGGTGTTTTAGTGCATCAGGAGGCTTAGATTAGGATGATTATGGCGATGGTGATCGGCTGATGTGTTTCCACAGGAGGAAGAGGAGGAAGAGGAACATCGGCTCTCCAGAGTCAGTCAGGAGAGACAGAAGACACTGGACCGACTGCGCAGCTTCAAACAGGTCAGACAACATCATAATCTCAGTCCGTGAGTCTTCAGGGGGTTATGGAGTCTCGTGCAGATAACTGTTATTAGTTTACCCTGAAGACTTCAAATATGTAACCCTCATCCTTCCCTCGCGTTCTGTGACACTTCTTCTTCTCTTAAATTCAAAATAACTCGCAATTTCATGCAGTACTCAGCTCTAAATGTCTTACATCGGGAGTCTCTGCCGACCTCTTGTGGAATAATAATAATAACACATGATATTTCCTGACTCTAGATGGGCTTATAGCTCTATATGGAGCAGGAGCTCTTCCGCTGGGTCCTAAAGCCAGTTCCCCTCAGTGTGCATTCACACACACATCTACACATTATACAATCATATTTTGGTAAAGTTTTATCATGTTTAGTTTGAACTTTGAGCATGTTTAGGGTTTTCTGTGTGAACTGAAGCATTGCTCGCGTTCACTCGTTCCTAAAGGGATCAGATTGAGCCGAGGGGGAAGTTTTTTTTACTGTTTTTAATTTCAACCACAAGACTCCTCGAATCCATAAAAAAATGTTGTTTGTGTATTCATGGTTCAAGTGCGACAGAAGTCCTAGGATCTTGGAGCCCTCTGATGAGCACTCAATGTATAAAAAATAGAAAAGAAAAAAGTTTGGGGTCAAAATGACCCGAGGGAACATCAACGAGTTCTGGTTGGTCCATGAGATTCTGATGCTGTGATTGGTCTCCTGCAGCGTTACCCGGGTCAGGTGACTCTGAAGTCCACGCGTGTGCGCCTGGCTAACTCCAGGAAGAAGGCGGGAGCGAGCGCTAGGCCGGAGACACAGGCCGCTAGCGTTCAGACGGACGACGCTCCGGCTCCGTTACAACATTCGTCTGGAGCGCCGGAGCTCCTCAGACCCGACAGCTTCCTGTCTCTGCCCCCGATGGGTGGAGCTATCGTCGAGGCCCCGCCTCCTGTGCACGCATCACTTCCTCCCGCCCGAGAGCTGTTGCTGCTGGACTCCTCCACCTCGCCCATCTCCCCTCCGCCGCCTCCTCCTCCTCCTCCCCCTCCCCCTCCTCCCCCCTCTCTGGAGGAGACGCCCGGCGCCGGTCCGGCTCAGACCCGGAGCCCCGTACGCCAGCCGGAAGCGGACAGTCCTCTCGGGCCGTTCACCGCGCGCTTCTTCGACAGCAGTCAGCTTCTGAACGCCAGGAAGAAGCTGAGGAAGACCTCGTCACTGGAGTCCAACCAGTGGAGGAGAGGTGAGGTCACTTCCTGTCACATTCCACACTCATTCACGCATCATCAAGCCACACCTTTGCTAATGTTTTGAGTGCGCGACCTCTAGTGGCCAAACTTACACACTGTGCCTTTAAATCTTCTAGCTCAAGAAGATGCGCTAGAGACTTGATGGACTGAACTGACTTCTCTCACACAGTTGCGTTTGAATGGAAAAATACACACAATTATCAAAATTTGCGCCTTGGCAAGAATTACTGTAAAACCACAGCGAGAGATTGTGATGGAGTCAGTATACTGGATTTACACAGCTTTAATAGGAATCAATGCCCGTTTCATTCATACAGTGAAGATTTTGCACAAAGCAAATGTTATTAAAAAAAGTTGCAATTATATAATTATGAGATAAAAAGTCAAAATTGTGAGAAGTCAAATTTGCGAGAATGTTACAATTGTGAGAAAGATGATAAAATTATGAGACAAAAGTCAAAATTGCGATAAAGTCCAAATCTGAGCTGAATAAGCGTTGAATAAGAGATGTATAAGTGTTGTAGGCTGGTGATTTGTGTGTAAGAGCACATGAAGTGTTCTCCTCGGCGTAACGGTGTGTGTGTGTGTGTGTGTCCTCAGCGAGCTCCCCGATGGACGAGGTTCTGGCGAGTCTAAAGCGCGGGAGTTTTCACCTCCGTAAAGCCGAGCTGCGGGTTCTGGCGCCGGACCCGGACGAGGACGACGAGAACAACATCCTGGCTCAGATCCGGAAAGGCGTTCAGCTGCGTAAGGTGCGGCGGCACGAGCGCGGGTCAGCACTGGACTCGGCCGACCCGCTGACCCGCTCCATCCACGAGGCCCTGCGGCGCATCAAGGAGGCCTCGCCCGAGTCCGAGTCCGAGGACGAGACCGCCGCCGGCGCCGACTGGGACAACTGAGCCTTCATACTCGCGCTTCATCTGTGTGTGTGTGTGACAGCAGGAGCACAAACGGGGCGCGCGGGACACACTTTGGACCAGTTATGATGTTTTAATGTTTCTGAAAGAGTCTCCAAAGCTGCGTTTATTTGATCAGAAATACAGTAAAACAGTGTAATATTACTCCAGTGTAAATCATCTGTTCTCTATGTGAATATACAGTAAAGTGTAATTTATTCCTGTGATCAAAGCTGAATGTTCAGCATCATTACTCCAGTCTTCAGTGTCACATGATCTCACATGATTATTAATGTTTGTGCTGCTTCATACGTTCATGGTGCACTACTGTTCAAAAGTTTGGGTTTGCTTTACAAGAAATCATTACTTTTATTAATCAAGGACGCATTAAATTGCTCAAAAGTGACAGTAAAGACATTTATAATGTTACAAAAGATTCTGTTTCAAATAAATGCTGCTCTTTTGAACTTTCTATTCATCAAAGAATCCTGAAAAATAAAAAAAGTATCACCGTTTCCACAAACATACAAACTGTGTTCAACACTGATAATAATCATAAATGTTTATGAGCATCAGATCCTCATATTAGAGTGATTTGTGAAGGATCATGTGACACTGAAGACTGGAGTAATGATGCTGAACATTCAGCTTTGATCACAGGAATAAATGACACTTTACTGTATATTCACATAGAAAACTGATGATTTACAGTGGAGTAATATTACACTGTTTTACTGTATTTCTGATGTATTGCAGAAGAGCCTCAGAAACAGCTGATGCGAGTGTTCCTGAGCGCTTGAAACGCAGCGCCTCCTGCTGTGCGTCAGCGATATTACGTTTATCTGCTTGTAGCCTCATTTATCTCGCCGTATGAATTAACTTGATTTATTACTGTAATTTTTCTTGTGTGTCCGGCACTGAATCATCAGTCAGGCCTGTAGTCTCTTAACGAAGGTCTCCTGAAACCACGTTTACCCACAATGCTGTTCTGTCTGCAGCGACGACGAGGGACGGACTCTTACGTGACACTGCAGTGTTTTTTACGTTTTTCATCACATGTACTGTATTTAGCTTTTGATATTATTTGTTTTAATCACATTAATTGTCCTGTATGTTCTATGCATTCTTACCTGGTCAATCAGAACCGTTTTCCCGCCGAAACACTACAGTCGTGAGCGACCGTGATCACGTGACCGCCACTCCACATGTGCAATATTATATTAGGAACTGAACGCGTGTGACCAGACCGCAGATCCAGCGCATGTTTGCCTAGAGGACACCTGTATTTATTGAGTTCAACTAAATATTTAAATATGTAAAGCAATATCATAAAATGTATAATGAAATTTTTTTTTATTTTAATTTTGCTTTTACTCTGCGTTTCCAAACATTGTACTCCTAATAGTTATTTTAAATTTGAATTTTGACCCTTACGTAAATAAAGTTTCAAAAGAAATTGTGTGTTTGTTTTTTTTGGGCCTGTTTGTGTGTGAACGTCATTATTCTGAGTTCTGCCAATGACACTGTGTGACCACTGGGCGGCGCTGACGTCACCAGGGGGCGTGTCTGAGCTGACATTCGGATGACATCACCGTCAGGGCTCGTGAATATTCATCTCCAGGTGAACAGGCTTAATTTTTTTACCTTCAGTCTAAATATCCCATTTGCCAAATGAAAATACTTAGTAAAACAAGTTTTATATCGAGCTTTTAAAATATCCAAACTATGCAACATGTATCCAAATTTGCATATCATTCCAGAGTAATCAAATATGTGACATTTTCCATCGATAAAACATCAATATTTTAATGTAAACCTGATTTAGAGTCTCATAAGGAACATTTACTCGATCCAAAAGCAGATGTTTAGCAGAATGTTCAAGCTGCTCTTCTCCAGAAACAAAGATATATCTCTTTTCACCCAAAACCAGAGAGTAAAAGGAGTATATCGAAGCCTGTTCCTGAAGCATGAGGAATAACACGGATGCAGCGTCGTCATGACAACAATCCGGAGGCTCTTCCCATCACTCCTTATTGTGCTTCTCACTGGGGTGAAATATATGGAAGCTTGTTTCCGGCAATGACATAAAAAAGGTACGATCTCATAATTAGGGCTTTCACAACTTTTTATCTCACAATTGTGTTTATATTTTGCAAGTAGGACTTTATAACTCACAATTGCAAGAAAGACATAAAAATTGTGAGATAAAAAAAGTTGCAATTGTGAGAAAAAAGTCCATATAAGATTTTTAAAAAGTCATGAATGCGTAAAAAATTCAAAATTGTAAATGAGATTTTTTTCTTGCAATTGACAATCTCATTTACAATTTTTAATTTTTTCCGCATTCATGACTTTTTAAAAATCTTATATGGACTTTTTTCTCACAATTGCAACTTTTTTCTTGCAATTGACAGTCAAAATTGTGGGGAAAAAAGTTGCAATTGTGAGTAAAAATATAATTATGATAAAAAAAGTCACAATTGCGAGAAAAGTAAAAATTGTGACAAAGTCGCAATTGTGAGAAAAGGTAAAATTGTGAGATCTGTTACAAGAAGTCAATGAGAGAAGTCACAAATGCGAGACAAAATTCTAAATTATGAGAAAAAAGTTTCAATTGTGAGATTAAAAAGAAAAACAATTGCAGGGAAAAAGTCAATATTTGTGAGAAAAACTTTGTAATTGTGAGAAAAATTTTGAGAAGTCGTCGCAATGACTGAATGTTTTATGTTTTATTGTCCGTGGCAGAAACGATCTTCCACAGAAATATGACTGGATCAACCTTTTACACACACACACACGCTTTCGCGTGCGCGCGCACACACACACACACACACACACACACACACACACAAACACGCAACAAGGTGTTGAGGATTTTTCCACTTTAATTTGACTATAAACTCAGAATTACAGGTGTTGAAGTGTGTGTTTAATCAACATCATTATCCAAAGGAATCTGAGCCTCGACGTGTCACATGGGCTCATAAATAAAACACAATAATAATAATCATAATAAAGCCGTCCCCTGTGTCAGAAACCAGCGCAAGCCCTTAAAGTTCTTCAAACACACTCTGGGTTTTTGGCAACAGTTTTCCCTCAGAAGGGCAGAACACACACACACACACACACACACACTGCAGAATCAAGTCTGAGTTACTTTCACTTTTGACACGGTTGCCTTTTAAATAGTTCAAAAATATTGCCCGTTTATCCCCACAATTACAAAACAGCCATATTTCCACAGTGCGAAGAATAAAAACAAAGGGGAAAACATGAAAACAAACATGATTGTACATGAAATATCTACGTATGCAGCCACTGTGATTAGAATATATATATATATATATATATTTACAATAAATAAGCATAAACCATAGAGTAGGAAGTAAACATGTGCTCTCCACGAAGAGCAACAGAACAGTGTAGTGCAGAAACTGCTCATGTGTAAAGATCTCAGAGGGAATGAGTGTGTGAGACACAAAATACCTGATAGTGCGACTGAACGTGTGTGTCTCGTATTGCTCAGATTGTGGAAGTTCGAGTGTTTCTGACGCAGGTTTGCAGGAATCATCATCCGTTCGCGGATCAAAGAGAAGAACAAGAGTCTTTACAGCAGAAAACACACCCGGAGGAGATTCACAGTGTGTGTGTGTGTGTGAGTGTGTGTGTGTGAGTGTGTGTGTGTGTGTGTGATCTAGCTGATGAGTTTGCTCAGACTGTCTCTCAGCTCCGTCAGCTCGAGGATCTTCCCGTCCAGCAGTGTGTGTGTGTGTGCGTGTGTGTGTGTGTGATCTAGCTGATGAGTTTGCTCAGACTGTCTCTCAGCTCCGTCAGCTCGAGGATCTTCCCGTCCAGCAGTGTGTGTGTGTGTGTGTGTGTGTGTGTGTGTGTGTGTGAGTGTGTGTGTGTGTGATCTAGCTGATGAGTTTGCTCAGACTGTCTCTCAGCTCCGTCAGCTCGAGGATCTTCCCGTCCAGCAGTGTGAGTGTGTGTGTGTGTGTGTGTGTGTGTGTGTGTGTGAGTGTGTGTGTGTGTGTGATCTAGCTGATGAGTTTGCTCAGACTGTCTCTCAGCTCCGTCAGCTCGAGGATCTTCCCGTCCAGCAGCTCCAGGATCGAGCGGAGACTCTTCCGGAAACTCTCGTCCTCCATCCTTCCGTTCTCCAGACGCTCCTCGAGGAGAGAGAGCCTCGTCTCCAGATCAGAGTTCCTCAGCTGCGTGTCCTGCGGGGCGAAGGAAGAGCAGTGTGTGTGTGTGTGTGTGTGTGTTAGAGGTCTGCAGCCTACCCGAGCCAGACGGGTCTCGAGAAACTCTCGGGTTCGGTTTGTAACTAAGGAAAACTATAGGCTCTACGTATATATAGTTTGCATGCGGTGTGTTGTGACGAAAGAGCACGCAAGAGAGAAAGCATATGAGCAGTTTTATATATTTATATATATATAAATAACATTATCGTGGATTCCAAGCATACTGGATGTGGGCCGGATGTGGGCTGGATGTGGGCCGGATGTGGGCTGGATGTGGGCCGGATGTGGGCTGGATGTGGGCTGGATGTGGGCCGGATGTGGGCCGGATGTGGGCTGGATGTGGGCTGGATGTGGGCCGGATGTGGGCCGGATGTGGGCCGGATGTGGGCCGGATGTGGGCCGGATGTGGGCTGGATGTGGGCTGGATGTGGGCCGGATGTGGGCTGGATGTGGGCTGGATGTGGGCTGGATGTGGGCCGGATGTGGGCTGGATGTGGGCCGGATGTGGGCTGGATGTGGGCTGGATGTGGGCCGGATGTGGGCCGGATGTGGGCCGGATGTGGGCTGGATGTGGGCCGGATGTGGGCTGGATGTGGGCCGGATGTGGCCTGGATGTGGGCCGGATGTGGGCTGGATGTGGGCTGGATGTGGGCTGGATGTGGGTCGGATGTGGGCTGGATGTGGGCCGGATGTGGGCTGGATGTGGGCTGGATGTGGGCCGGATGTGGGCTGGATGTGGGCTGGATGTGGGGGACCAGATGTGGGCCGGATGTGGGCTGGATGTGGTGGGCTGGATGTAGTGGGCTGGATGTGGGCCAGAGGAATTAGTGACTGTTTCACCTGTTCAACCACAGCACAGTTTTGTAATACATGTGTTTGTTTAATTATCGTTGCAAGCACTCATAAGATACAGCATATTACAAAAAAAGGTATTTACCGTGAGAAACGGATCGGGTTCGGGCTTAAAATATAACCGTAATGGTCGGGGGTAAATGTTTTCGGGTACGGGCCGGGTTTGGGGTTCAGTTTAAAGGCCGTGCAGACGTCTAGTGTGTGTGTGTGTGTGTCCGTCACTCACCTGCAGCTTCTGAGCCAGAGAGTCTCTCTGCGCTTCCAGGCGGTCTGCGTTCTCCACTTCCTCCTTCAGCTTCTCCAGTTCCTTTGGGGAGAAACACATCGGCATTGTGAGGTCTGTGTATGTATCAGCTGATGTGTGTGTGTGTGTGTGTGTGTGTGTGTGCAGTGACCTCTGACCTCCTCCTTGGCCTTCAGCTCAGCCTCCAGCTCCTCAATGGTCTGGTTCAGCTCGGTTTTCTGTGTTTTGATGCCAGCCGTCTGTCCGCTGACACACTCCAGCTCCGTCACCTGAGAACACACACACACACACATCAGGTGTACAGCTGGTCCAAAATGCAGCAGCTCAAGTTCTTACTAGAACCAGGAAGTATGACCATATTAGCCCGGTTCTGTCAACACTGCATTGGCTCCCTATTAAACATCAAATACATTTTAAAATATTGTGTTAGGGTTAGGATGACACGACCACAACACATGATGTAGTCAGCCGGATCTGGGCCGTATCCAGATCAGATGTAGGACCTGCGCCTAGACACGACCACAACACATGATGTAGTCAGCCGGATCCGGGCCGTATCCAGATCAGATGGAGGACCTGCGCCTAAACACGACCACAACACATGATGTAGTCAGCCGGATCTGGGCCGTATCCAGATCAGATGTAGGACCTGCGCCTAGACACGACCACAACACATGATGTAGTCAGCCGGATCCGGGCCGTATCCAGATCAGATGGAGGACCTGCGTCTAGACACGACCACAACACATGATGTAGTCAGCCGGATCTGGGCCGTATCCAGATCAGATGGAGGACCTGAGCCTAGATACGACCACAACACATGATGTAGTCAGCCGGATCTGGGCCGTATCCAGATCAGATGTAGGACCTGCGCCTAGACACGACCACAACACATGATGTAGTCAGCCGGATCCGGGCCGGATCCAGATCAGATGGAGGACCTGCGCCTAGACACGACCACAACACATGATGTAGTCAGCCGGATCTGGGCCGTATCCAGATCAGATGGTGGACCTGCGCCTAGACACGACCGCAACACATGATGTAGTCAGCCGGATCTGGGCCGTATCCAGATCAGATGGAGGACCTGCGCCTAGACACGACCGCAACACATGATGTAGTCAGCCGGATCCGGGCCGTATCCAGATCAGATGGAGGACCTGCGTCTAGACACGACCACAACGCATCCCTGAAGTGTCAGCAGAGATTGAGTCCACTAGACTCTCCCCTGTGAAGGCCTCATCGACACGACAGCCATCAGTCAAACTCACAGTGACGTCTCCATACCGGCGCGACTCCGATCTTCAGCCAGACGGAACTGGATCATATTCTGGATGCTCTGATCCAATCTGACCTGTAATGCCTGAATCATAATCATAATCATAATCATAATCACACACTGCTGGCCAGAGGACAACTGAGGCTGAGTCTGGTTTCTCACGAGGGTTTTCCTCCATTCTGTCACTGATGGAGTTTCGGTTCCTGTTGCTTATTTGGAGACATTTAATGTAATATTCCACAATATTATTGATCTCCTGCATTGACTGCATTATATGAGAACTGAACTGAGCTGGACGATGACATCACGGTTTTCTCCAGAGCCGCTATATATATAAATGAACTAAATTAATAACTTTTTTACAGCAGAAATGAAGCATCACTGAACTGACTTAAGCTGGAATGAGACGCTATTCTCTTCTGGAAACAAACTTTCTCTAAAATAAATGAATAAACTCAAAAATTTTGAGATAAAATCAAAGCCATATCTAAACGAGTTGTGTTACAAATTAGGTTGATATCTCAGAAAATGAGCTGTTGTTCGGCTGCAGTACCAAACGCTTCCACTAGAGGACATTAATCTTTCATTCATTTCCAATGCGCTCATTTTGGTTGTGTATAATACCAGTGTGACTGTTTTCCAGGACCATTTAACCCTTTCATGCACGGCATCCATTAGATATGCAACTCTCAGAATAAAATATATTGAAAAAAAGTTTTTCCCATGATTTTCACTTGTTTAAGAGTAAAAAGAAACATTACTTCGTGATTCAATAATTCGTGCATTATTTTGCATGCGTTATTTATTTATCCTTTATTTTACCAGGATAGACCCAGCAATCATAAAATGGCAACAAAAGTTACTTTACAAAACATGCACACGTTTCCTTTAAATTGGTCAATAAGAGATTTTTAAAAACGTTTAAAGAGGGGAGAGTTTGTATCATTATTATACTCTGCAGCTCATTCCATAACCAGGGAGCATAGGAAGAAAAGGCAGTTTTACCAAGCTCTGAACGTACTTTAGGAACCTTTAAAAGCAGTTTTGCACTAGATCTAGTGCTATACTTACAGATACAATAAGATAATAAACGACAGATATAAATTGGTAATTTGCCTAACAATGCCTTAGCAATAAACATCAACATGTGTATTTTTCTCCTTTGAAACAAAGAAGTCCAACCCACCAATTCATATAAAGTACAATGATGAGTGCGTGAGGAGGCACTCGTCACAAAGCGTAAGGCAGCATGGTAAACACAATCCAATCTTTTTAGCGACGATGAACCTGCATGCATATAAATCACATCACCGTAATCCAATACTGAGAGGAAACAGCTTTGAATAATTCTCTTTCTTGCTTCAAAAGGAAAACATTTCTTTAAACGAAAGAGGAAACCCAGTTTTGGTCTAAGCTTTTTCAAGAGATTTTCAATATGTACATTAAAACCTAATTTTTCATCTAACCATATGCCTAAGTATTTATAACAATTTACTCTTTCTATACAGTCCCCCTCTAAACTTAAAATCGAGCGATCTGTGTTGATAGAACAACGGGTGAAAAGCATATAATTAGTTTTTTTCGTGTTTAAAACCAGTTTCAAACTTGACAATGACAGTTCAAAGCTCTATGGCTTGATTCAGAGAGTGTGCTACTGTATAAATGATTGTGTCATCAGCATATAGATGAATTCTAGCTGGAGTTATCCCACAACCTAGGTCATTGATATAAATAGAAAATAAAATTGGTGCTAAAACAGAGCCCTGTGGGACACCTTTTTTAATTGTTTGTTCTGCTGAAGTAAAATTTTCAACTGAGACACACTGAGTTCTTTCTGATAAGTTGTTATACAGTGAAGGGTCTCCCCCAGATTTGAGCGTGTGTTTGATCTGACCCGTGTGTGGAGCCGCTCGGCCTCGTCCTGATACGCCGCTAGCTGCTGCTTCCACTGCTTGACGTTAGCGGTGGACTCGAGCAGCGCGGCCGTTAGCTTAGCGTTGTTCCCCTTCAGAGCCGCTAGCTCCGCCTCCCAGTGTTTGGTGATGGACGTCGAGCTGCAGGAAGATCAACAGGATCAGATTAAGAGCGTCTGATACACGGCATTATTACACAGCTCTGTGGAATGCTTGATTCTGATTGGTCTATCTATCCAGCGGTTTATTATTCCCAGATAACAGCAGAAACACAGAAACACAGGTTCATCCGGTCACTGACGACATCAGCGCTATGCACTCGCTAGGAACGAGTTTTCTTCGTGGAAGTTTTGCGTTTGGTGAGCTAATAAAATGTTAAAACTCAGTCGAATCAATATTTTGTGTACAGTTATTTAATTATGCCATCGAGTATCGCGGACTGCTTTCGTTTCACACAAACGCAGCGGCGGCCATTTTGTGACTATTGTTTTGTTCACTTTTGTATTATAAGATACAAACAGGAACGGTTTTAAAACAGTTTAATCTGAAATCAATATCTCTGATCTCCATGATTATTAATGTGTTGAAATGCTGTGTAATAAGTGTTATGACTGTAAACCGTATCTCTTAAATGTCCGTCTAGTTTGATCTCTGAAACTGCTCTCTCCGCGGAAGCTTTGCGTTTAAAGAGCTAATAAAATATTTAGACTCAGATCAATATTTTGTGTTTAATTATTCACTGATGTGGCTTGTATCCGTGTAATAAGCGGATAATGAACATCCAGCCGGCTGTTATCTCAGAATAAACCCCTTCAGGTGTGTGTGTGTGTGTGTGTGTGATCTCAGAATAAACCCCTTCAGGTGTGTGTGTGTGTGTGTGTGTGATCTCAGAATAAACCCCTTCAGGTGTGTGTGTGTGTGTGTGTGTGTGTGATCTCAGAATAAACCCCTTCAGGTGTGTGTGTGTGTGTGTGTGTGATCTCAGAATAAACCCCTTCAGGTGTGTGTGTGTGTGTGTGTGTGATCTCAGAATAAACCCCTTCAGGTGTGTGTGTGTGTGTGTGATCTCAGAATAAACCCCTTCAGGTGTGTGTGTGTGTGTGTGTGATCTCAAAATAAACCCCTTCAAGTGTGTTTGTGTGTGTGATCTCAGAATAAACCCCTTCAGGTGTGTGTGTGTGTTATCTCAGAATAAACCCCTTCAGGTGTGTGTGTGTGTGTGTGTGTGTGATCTCAGAATAAACCACTTCAGGTGTGTGTGTGATCTCAGAATAAACCCCTTCAGGTGTGTGTGTGTGTATGTGTTTGTGATCTCAGAATAAGTCAAGTCAAGTCAAGTCAAGTCAAATATATTTATATAGCGCTTTTCACAATACAGATTGTATCAAAGCTGCTTCACAGTATCAATCAAAACAACTTAACAATGTTTGTTTATTACTGGAAAAAAAAGACATCCAAGTTTGGTAGAGCTGATCAATGGTATGATTGGTTAATTAATTTGAATATCCCCAACTGAGCAAGCCAAAGGCAACAGTGGCAAGGAACCGAAAAACTCCATCCAGTGACCTAAAGGTGTCCTAACACACCATCAGATGACCCAATGGAGAAAAACACACCTTGGGAGAACCCAGGCTCAGTCGGGGGCCAGTTCTCCTCTGGCGTTTATGAACTAGAGGCCGAATTTACAGTTACTGTAAGATAAAAAATGTATATGAATGCCTGGCTAAATAGATGCGTCTTCAGTCTAGTTTTAAACTAATAAACCCCTTCAGGTGTGTGTGTGTGTGTGATCTCAGAATAAACCCCTTCAGGTGTGTGTGTGTGTGTGTGTGTGATCTCAGAATAAACCCTTCAGGTGTGTGTGTGTGTGTGTGTGTGTGATCTCAGAATAAACCCCTTCAGGTGTGTGTGTGTGTGTGTGTGTGATCTCAGAATAAACCCCTTCAGGTGTGTGTGTGTGTGATCTCAGAATAAACCCCTTCAGGTGTGTGTGTGTGTGTGTGTGTGTGTGATCTCAGAATAAACCCCTTCAGGTGTGTGTGTGTGTGTGTGTGTGTGTGATCTCAGAATAAACCCCTTCAGGTGTGTGTGTGTGTGTGTTCAGGCTGATGAAGACCTGATCCTGATCACCCTGTCGGGTTTATTCTGAGATAACAACCGGATGGATGTACATTATCCCTCACTTAAAGCACAGTGAGTTTTAACCTGTTAACTGTTAGGATCACATATAAGTTTAGATCTGTATTGATGAACACACTCTCACACACACTGCTCCAAACACGACTAGTTTAAGGTGAACAACAAGCACATCTCCAGTGACGGTGAACTTCACAATAATGAAGCTTCTGTGAGTGTGTGTGTGTGTGTGTGTGTGTGTGAGAGAGAGAGACGGCGATCGGCCAGAAGTGCTTCTCATGGGTGATGATTTAAGTGCGTTTTCATCCATATTTAATGTATGTGTAACACAGTGTTTAATGTAATGTTGTCTGGGGGCGGCGGAGCATCAAATATGGAGGAACACATTAATCGACACACAGATGACGCATCAGCTGACCTGTGTGGGAACGGCACGGCGTTGAGCTCGGCTGTGTGTGAGCTCGCTGTGTGTGAGCTCGCTGTGTGTGAGCTCGCTGTGTGTGAGCTCGGAGTGTGAGCTTGGCTCTCGGCGTCAGGCGTCACTCTCTCGTCTGTCCCGTTGATGCTCTCTGGAGTCACAGGAGACTGAAGATCACCCGGCGCCGATTCCTGACAACAAACACACAAAACAGTCAGAAACACACACAACACAGTCACAAACACACAACACAGTCACAGACACACACAACAAAGTCACAAACACACACAACACAGTCAGAAACACACACAACAGTCACAAACACACAACAGTCACAAACACACAACAGTCACAAACACACAAAACAGTCACAAACACACACAACACAGTCAGAAACACACAACAGTCAGACACACAAAACAGTCACAAACACACAAAACAGTCACAAACACACACAAAACAGTCACAAAACAGTCACAAACACACACAATACAGTCACAAACACACAACAGTCACACACACACACACACACACACACACACACACACACACACACACACACACACACAAAACAGTCACCAACACACAACAGTCACAAACACACAACAGTCACAAAAACACAACAATCACAAACACACAAAACAGTCACAAACACACACAAAACAGTCACAAACACACACAAAACACAGTCACAAACACACAACAGTCACAAACAACTCACAAAACAGTCACAAACACACACAAAACACAGTCACAAACACACAACAGTCACAAACACACACAAAACAGTCACAAACACACAAAACACAGTCACAAACACACACAACACAGTCACAAACACACAAAACACAGTCACAAACAGTCAGAGACACACAAAAACAGTCACAAACACACACAACACAGTCACAAACACAAAACACAGTCAGAAACACACAACACAGTCAGAAACACACAAAAACAGTCAGAAACACACACAACACAGTCACAAACACACAACACAGTCAGAAACACACACAACACAGTTACAAACACACAACAGTCACAAACACACAACAGTCACAAAAACACACAACACAGTCACAAACACACACAACATAGTCAGAAACACACACGACACAGTCACAAACACAGTCAGAAACACACACAACACAGTCAGAAACACACAGAGTCAGAAACACACACACACAACACAGTCAGAAACACACAGTCACAAACACACACAACACAGTCAGAAACACAGTCAGAAACACAGTCAGAAACACAGTCAGAAACACAGTCAGAAACACACAGTCAGAAACACACAGTCAGAAACATACAGTCAGAAACACACAACCAGTCACAAACACACACAACATAGTCAGAAACACACACGACACAGTCACAAACACAGTCAGAAACACACACAACACAGTCAGAAACACACAGAGTCAGAAATACACACACAACACAGTCAGAAACACACAGTCACAAACACAGTCAGAAACACACAGTCAGAAACACAGTCAGAAACACAGTCAGAAACACACAGTCAGAAACACACAGTCAGAAACACACAGTCAGAAACACAGTCAGAAATGCACAACCAGTCACAAACACATTACACATCATTCTGACATCACTGGTTACACACACACGTTTGTCTTTGGTTTGAAAAACATCATGGTTCGAAACGGTTTAAGTGTACAAAGAACGACTCGAATGAAATCTTCAGATTATATGTATATATTTAGCTGGACGTTTAATTGTTAAAAGATTGTAATCTTTATTTAAACACTCATGCACATGACAGTGATTCTGCTCTGTCTATTAAAGCTTTGATAAGTGTGATCACAGGAATATTCAGATCTGTGTTCTGATCCAGAGAGCCGTTGTCGTGAAACCGCTTCACTGACAGTCTTTTCAACCTCAGTTTCATTATAAATCATTCAGATTATCACAGAAGTACTGGGATAAAAGATTATAGTTCAGATATAATCACTGATGTTTACAGTAGCGTTCAAAATAGAGTACTGAAAGAAACTTGATGCTTCAAATAAAGATTGTATCAGTGACAGCGTTACACCAGTAGGTAGAGACAAGAGACTGTTAGAAACATGTGTCTGTCATTGAATCATTCAGAGATTCGTTCAAAAACGCCGATTCATCCAGCAATGAAACACGTGAAGTCTTTATGAGTGAGTCATGGAATCATTCATTTGATGATTTGATATGATATATATTTTACAATACTGTTTTATGTATTTATGTTTGTTGATTGTGAAGCAACTTGAGCTTGGGAAAATAAATGAATTAAACTTATCATTATTATCATTATTATTTTTATTAACCACGAAGCTGAACCATCATGTTTCGCCTAACATTAAATAATCTAATTGATGCAATGCAAAATCAGCATTAATCAAATTCAGTACAAACACGTCATGATGTGTATTTATAAGTGTGTTTAAATGTGTTGCTTTGTTTTGATGAGAAATTATTTGAATAAAATTAAATTTGTTTCATAATCGATTAACACGCTTCATATCCTACGACAGATCTGACATTGGATTAATACAGTAGAGTGGAGCTGATGATAATATCAGGGGTGAAAGGTCAAGGGTCGTCGGCCTCAGGCTTACCTTCGACGCGCCCCGGATCTGCTCGTTTTAGGGGATTGAACGACATTGTGAGAGAAACGACAACATCTCATGACAATCAAGAGCACATTAATCACAGAGGATCTGCTGCAGGGATAGAGGAGTGTGAGGAGGGACTGGTGTCGGGAGTGAGGGAGGACTGGTTTTGGACGCTTGATCTGGGTCTCACGGGTCGGAGTCGGTTAGCGGGTTCTGACGCTCATGAGCGTTTGCTCCTTACCTTGAAGCGCGGGAAGCACGACACAGGTTTGCGCTTGAGAGATAATGTGATTGAGCATGTCAATAGATTGAAGTAGAAAAACACAAACACACACACACACACACATAAACAAACACACATTCAAACATACACACTCATACTCATACTCAAAAACACACTCAAACAAACTCTCTCACACACACACACACACGGTGATGGTTTGGTTTATACCTGTGAGGGTGAGCTGGTCAGCTCCATCTTCTCCTGAGATTTCTCTTTCGCTAATCGCGCGGCTTCTTTGAACTCCGCAAACTTCTCAGCAAACTACAAACAGACGGAAAACAGCGTCAGAGACACACATTTCCCCATTCCCGACACACACTTCCCCATTCCCGACACAAGCTTCAACATTCCCGACACAAGCTTCAACATTCCCGACACACGCTTCACCATTCCCGACACACGCTTCACCATTCCCCTCACACGCTTCACCATTCCCGACACACGCTTCACCATTCCTGACACACGCTTCCCCCATTCCCCTCACACGCTTCACCATTCCCGACACACGCTTCACCATTCCCGACACACGCTTCACCATTCCCGACACAAGCTTCACCATTCCCGACACACGCTTCACCATTCCCGACACACGCTTCCCCATTCCCGACACACGCTTCACCATTCCCGACACACGCTTCACCATTCCCGACACAAGCTTCACCATTCCCGACACAAGCTTCAACATTCCCGACACAAGCTTCAACATTCCCGACACACGCTTCCCCATTCCCGACACACGCTTCCCCATTCCCGACACACGCTTCACCATTCCCCTCACACGCTTCACCATTCCCGACACACGCTTCACCATTCCCGACACACGCTTCACCATTCCCGACACACGCTTCACCATTCCCGACACACGCTTCACCATTCCCGACACACGCTTCACCATTCCCGACACACGCTTCACCATTCCCGACACACGCTTCACCATTCCCGACACACGCTTCACCATTCCCGACACACGCTTCACCATTCCCGACACAAGCTTCAACATTCCCGACACAAGCTTCAACATTCCCGACACACGCTTCCCCATTCCCGACACACGCTTCACCATTCCCCACACACGCTTCACCATTCCCGACACACGCTTCCCCATTCCCGACACACGCTTCCCCATTCCCGACACACGCTTCACCATTCCCGACACACGCTTCCCCATTCCCGACACACGCTTCACAATTCCCCTCACACGCTTCACCATTCCCCACACACGCTTCACCATTCCCGACACACGCTTCCCCATTCCCAACACACGCTTTCCCATTCCCGACACACGCTTCCCCATTCCTGACACACGCTTCCCCATTCCTGACACACGCTTCACCATTCCCGACACACGCTTCCCCATTCCCGACACACGCTTCACCATTCCCGACACACGCTTCCCCATTCCCGACACACGCTTCCCCATTCCTGACACACGCTTCACCATTCCTGACACACGCTTCACCATTCCTGACACACGCTTCACCATTCCCGACACACGCTTCCCCATTCCTGACACACGCTTCACCATTCCCGACACACGCTTCCCCATTCCTGACACACGCTTCACCATTCCTGACACACGCTTCACCATTCCTGACACACGCTTCACCATTCCCGACACACGCTTCCCCATTCCCGACACACGCTTCAAAATTCCCCTCACACGCTTCACCATTCCCCACACACGCTTCACCATTCCCGACACACGCTTCACCATTCCCGACACACGCTTCCCCATTCCCGACACACGCTTCACAATTCCCCTCACACGCTTCACCATTCCCCACACACGCTTCACCATTCCTGACACACGCTTCCCCATTCCCAACACACGCTTTCCCATTCCCAACACACGCTTCCCCATTCCTGACACACGCTTCCCCATTCCCGACACACGCTTCCCCATTCCTGACACACGCTTCCCCATTCCTGACACACGCTTCACCATTCCTGACACACGCTTCCCCATTCCTGACACACGCTTCACCATTCCCGACACACGCTTCACCATTCCCCACACACGCTTCACCATTCCCCACACACGCTTCCCCATTCCACTGATCCACAAGCTTCTAGAGTCATATATACATCTATAGGATATACATCAGCTTCAGTAAACGTTAACGTTTCTTAACCCTCTTGTGCTCTTAGCCTGGCGGACAAAAATGACCGAATATTTTTTATTTCAATGAAATAAATGTACTATATTTTAGTTCTCTGCTTTTTTTTTTAGGGGATTTTATGGTACTAAATTATATTTACACTGTATTTATAATCCCTTTATTCACTTTTTGAGCATAGACCTGAAAATTAAATTTCCGACTTAAACTGTGGAGAATCTTGAACGCTTTAAATCACAGACTGAAGTTTGATCTCTTTTCAAAGACGACACTCGGCAAATTTTTGCTGAAGTGAAAAGTTTTAAAAAAGTGAACTTAAAAGTTACAGAATTTTATGTATATAGTCAAAAAATTTTTTTTATATGAAATACATATTTTCAAAAATACGTTTTATGCTAAAAATGCAAGGAAATCAAAGTCGAGGAAATCACATGTCGAGTGTGTAGTGTGTAGAAATGCACATGTCGAGTGTGTAGTGTGTAGAAATGCACATGTTGACTGTGTAGTGTGTAGAAATGCACGTCGAGTGTGTAGTGTGTAGAAATGCACATGTCGAGTGTGTGTAGTGTGTAGAAATGCACATGTCGAGTGTGTAGTGTGTAGAAATGCACATGTCGAGTGTGTAGTGTGTAGAAATGCACATGTTGGCTGGTAGTGTGTAGAAATGCACATGTTGAGTGTGTAGTGTGTAGAAATGCACATGTTGAGTGTGTAGTGTGTAGAAATGCACATGTTGAGTGTGTAGTGTAGAAATGCACGTTGAGAGTGTGAAGTGTGTAGAAATGCACATGTCGAGAGTGTGTAGTGTGTAGAAATGCACATGTCGAGAGTGTGTAGTGTGTAGAAACGCACATGTCGAGTCAAGAGCGTTAAGAGCTCGCTCAAGTACTGCGGAGCTAAACCATTTAGTGCTTTGTAGGTAATCAACAATAAATCAATTTTAAAATATTGTTGATTACCTACAAAGCACTAAATGGTTTAGCTCCGCAGTACTTGAGCGAGCTCTTAACGCATTATAGTCCTTCACGTCTATTGCGATCTCAAAACTCCGGCCAGTTGATAATACCTAGAATATCTAAATCGACTGCTGGCGGTAGATCCTTTTCCTATTTAGCACCAAAACTCTGGAACAGTCTTCCTACCATTGTCCGGGAAGCAGACACACTCTGTCAGTTCAAAGCTAGACTAAAAACACATCTCTTTGACCTAGCATACACATAACACACTATAGACTTCTATAATTCAATGTTAGGCTGCATAGATTAGGTCAGCCGGAACTGGGAACACTTCCCTTAAATCTTGATGTACTCGCTACATCATAAGAAGAATGGCATCTACGCTAATATTAGTGTCTTTGTTTATCCCGAGGTTTTCCCGCAGCCTGCCGGATCCAGGCCGTGTCCAGATCTGACGAAGGAGATCCGCCTGGACCCGATGACAATGCAGTGCTGAAGTGTCCACTATCCTCTCCCTATGGAGGATCCCTTTCCCACTCTACAGATAAAGCGTTGTGAATTCCGGCTCGCGTACCCCGAAGTGATAAAATAAAACAAAATTCTGTATCAAAATTTATAGGCAAGACAAGTAGTTTGTTTAGGCTGGGTTGTATTAATTATAAACCTGCGCACATATTTTCAAAAGCACATAACTATAGAATCAATTCTGAATGAGCATGTGAACGCCGTCAGCGTTAATCACAGGTTCGCGTTTAAAAGTCTGATCATTTCGACGGAGGTGAATCAATCAAAGTTAACTTTAGCTGGAAATAACATTATTCAAGAACCGCTATAACGCCAAAACAATCTGTTACCTTAAATTATATGTTTATCTCTGTAAAGCTGCTTTGAAACAATCCATTGTTAAAATCGCTATATAAATGAAGATGACTAGACTTGACTTGACATGTCAAGTGTGTGTAGTGTGTAGAAATGCACATGTTGAGAGTGTGTAGTGTGTAGAAATGCACATGTCGAGAGTGTGTAGTGTGTAGAAATGCACATGTTGAGAGTGTGTAAGTGTGTAGAAACGCACATGTCAAGTGTGTGTAGTGTGTAGAAATGCACATGTTGAGAGTATGTAGTGTGTAGAAATGCACATGTCGAGTGTGTGTAGTGTGTAGAAATGCACATGTTGAGAGTGTGTAGTGTGTAGAAATGCACATGTCGAGTGTGTGTAGTGTGTAGAAATGCACATGTTGAGAGTGTGTAAGTGTGTAGAAACGCACATGTCAAGTGTGTGTAGTGTGTAGAAATGCACATGTTGAGAGTATGTAGTGTGTAGAAATGCACATGTCGAGAGTGTGTAGTGTGTAGAAATGCACATGTTGAGAGTGTGTAGTGTGTAGAAATGCACATGTCGAGTGTGTGTAGTGTGTAGAAATGCACATGTCGAGTGTGTGTAGTGTGTAGAAATGCACATGTCGAGTGTGTGTAGTGTGTAGAAATGCACATGTCGAGTGTGTGTAGTGTGTAGAAATGCACATGTTGAGAGTGTGTAGTGTGTAGAAACGCACATGTCGAGTGTGTGTAGTGTGTAGAAATGCACATGTCGAGTGTGTAGTGTGTAGAAATGCACATGTTGAGAGTGTGTAGTGTGTAGAAATGCACGTCAAGTGTGTGTAGTGTGTAGAAATGCACATGTTGAGAGTGTGTAGTGTGTAGAAATGCACATGTCGAGTGTGTAGTGTGTAGAAATGCACATGTCGAGTGTGTGTAGTGTAGAAATGCACATGTTGAGAGTGTGTAGTGTGTAGAAACGCACATGTCGAGTGTGTGTAGTGTGTAGAAATGCACATGTCGAGTGTGTGTAGTGTGTAGAAATGCACATGTTGAGAGTGTGTAGTGTGTAGAAATGCACATGTCGAGAGTGTGTAGAGCGTACTTTGCTGAGCAGCGCCTCGGAGGAGAAGCCCAGGCCGTAGACGGTGTTGGCCCGGCTGTCCGCCCACTGCCCGAACTTGTGCGAGGTCTTGGTGAAGGTCATGTTCGGGGTGATGGTGCTGTTAATTATGGCCTGTAAACACACACACACACACATCAGCCGGTCTCAGAACTCCACACGTCTCCATTATAATGTTTCCTATAACAGCGTCTGACGCGTTCACGAGAGCGACAGTGAAGCCGATCCGAGACAGAAGCGCATTTACAGTAATGAGATTCCAATAGGATTCCAAACCTCTAGAGTTGGGCATCGTTTGAGTTTAAACAATTCCGCTAAAAAAACCCAATAAAAAACACTTTTTATCGATTCCTAATTTCAATTCCAATAAGGTAAAAACCCTTAGATATCATTCACATTTAGAGTTATTGCAGAACTGTAACCGCAGCTGAATATCATGAGCAGAACTCATCAGCTGAAGAACACTTACAGGAGCGTTTGCCTGAGGTTTAAACACACCAGAGAAGAACAACTAGCCCAACTAACATACACTATTATTATTAAATAAAACACTCAGTGATTAAAAAAGAACAAATAAAAAATTAGCAATCGCAACAAATA
This sequence comes from Tiaroga cobitis, assembly GCA_030578255.1. Lineage (NCBI taxonomy): Eukaryota > Metazoa > Chordata > Actinopteri > Cypriniformes > Leuciscidae > Tiaroga > Tiaroga cobitis. Next base: position 474,968 of record CM060611.1, on the reverse strand, counting down.
GACACAACTGAACACAGATGCGACTGAAATAAACAGTGTTTTAAAGGTGTAATGTGTAATATTTCTGAGGATCTACTGACAGAAATGCAATATAAGATCCATAACTGTGTTCAGTGGTGTATAAAGACCTTACTAAATGACCCGTTATCTCTTTATTACCTAAGAATGATACATTTATATCTACATAACCGCGGGCACCCCCTTCTATGAAGGTCGACATATTGTGACGTCATGTTTCTACCGTACACTCAGTGTGTTTGCCGAGTGTTCGCCGAGTGTTCGCTGTGTGTTCGCCGAGTGTTCGCCGAGTGTTCGCCGTGTGTTCGCCGAGTGTTCGCCGAGTGTTCGCCGTGTGTTCGCCGAGTGTTCGCCGAGTGTTTGCCGAGTGCTCAGCTTAGTGTTCGCCGAGTGTTCGCCGAGTTCGCCGAGTTCGCACTCGGCGAACACTCGGCGAACACTCGGCGAACACTCGGCGAACACACGGCGAACACTCGGCGAACACTCGGCGAACACTCGGCGAACACTCGGCGAACACACGGCGAACACTCGGCGAACACTCGGCGAACACTCGGCGAACACTCGGCGAACACTCGGCGAACACTCGGCAAACACTCGGCGAACACACGGCGAACACTCGGCGAACACTCGGCAAACACTCGGCGAACACTCGGCGAACACTCGGCGAACACTCGGCGAACACACGGCGAACACTCGGCGAACACTCGGCAAACACTCGGCGAACACACGGCGAACACTCGGCGAACACTCGGCAAACACTCGGCGAACACACGGCGAACACTCGGCGAACACTCGGCAAACACTCGGCGAACACACGGCGAACACTCGGCGAACACTCGGCGAACACTCGGCGAACACTCGGCGAACACTCGGCAAACACTCGGCGAACACACGGCGAACACTCGGCGAACACTCGGCGAACACTCGGCGAACACTCGGCGAACACACGGCGAACACTCGGCGAACACTCGGCGAACACTCGGCGAACACTCGGCGAACACACGGCGAACACTCGGCGAACACTCGGCGAACACTCGGCGAACACTCGGCGAACACTCGGCGAACACTCGGCGAACACTCGGCGAACACTCGGCGAACACTCGGCGAACACTCGGCGAACACTCGGCGAACACTCAGCGAACACTCAGCACTACAGGGCGCGTTTCATCACTACCTTGAAAGAGAAGCAGCAGAAAGCTAGAAGCCATAGACACCGTGAGTTGTGACTTTCCCTTGTCAGTGGTGTAAAATATGCAGTTGGATTGTTTCATGTAACTTTAGTTCTTCTCCCTCGCTGTGTTCTGGCTTTGACAATCAGCTGATTCGTACAGTAGCAGTAACGTAGAGTCACCAACCCGTCAGTCGCGGTCGACAAGTCCATCTTGGAAGCATTTAAGTCGATCGCGAAGAGTTTTCAAAACCAGAGAAAATTATTATTTATTAATTAGTGTGTAGTAAATGGTGTCTAGCGGATGCGGAGGCGCGCGCTGTTACAATCACGTCAGTTTTACCGCGCGCACCTTTGGGCTTCATGCAGACGCGTCGAGTTTAAACAAGGCTTTACGCTGTAACCAGCGCAGCCACAGTAACAGCTCATATTAGCCAGATAAACTTTTACTACCCTGCTAGAAAACATATATAGTTGCATAGTTTCATGTGGTTCCTCTCCCTCTCTGTATTATGGGTTTGCTATGTGGGGAGAAATGTGCTGGTTACGTTCGTGAGACAATCAGCTGATTACTATTATTATATTATATATTAAGACCCTTGATCCTCACCTGACTATGGCTTTGTAAACTTTATGCATGATGTGGTTTATAATGGACTGTGGTACAGAAGCTTGGCTTACTCTGGCTATTCTCTGCTGTCTCAGACGACGATATGTTTGTCCCGTGTTAGCCACCGTAGCTTCTTCGAAAGGGAGGGGTGAGCAGTGGCTGAGCCCTTGGTGCAAACTCGCCGCTATAATCTACACACTGCACCTTTAAGATGTTCAGGTTCAGAAACTGTAATAAATGTAGAAGAGCGAGCACACACTCGGTCTTCAGTGAAGAGCGAGTGTGTGTTCTCAGTCTCCTGTTGTGTGATTAGTGTTATTATAGAGACAGAGGAATATTAGTGTTATTATAGAGACAGAGGAATATTAGTGTTATTGTAGAGACAGAGGAATATGAGTGCTGTCACTTTAACACACACGAGGACAGAACACACAGTCTCTCGCTCCAGCGCTTTACACTCATGCTGAGATACACAGAGGAATCCATGAAAGGAATCGACATTAAAATTTAAAACAAGTTTCTGATTCCCAACCCTGCACTCCACATTTGTACAAATAGCACTTCATGTGATGTTTGTCTGTTCACACTCCCTGCACCGGTGCGGATTCCTGCACAAACATCCGATCTGAGTCTGAACGAAGAGCGAGTGAAGAGAGTTTAAGGAATTGAATAGAAGCAGACGTGAAGAAATATTCATCAAAGGGTCAAAAACAACTTCAGTCAAACTCAGCGGTTCTGCAGTCAATGATTGAAGAACGTTTAGATATTTGTGCTGGAAAACAATGCAAGCAACATTTAATCACATGACTTGATGAACGCTGTCTGACCTTTGACCCGTCGAGGCTGATGATGCGGTAGACGTTGCGTGTGCTGTCGTAGAAGTAGGAGACGGTGACGGCGTGTTTGCTGGTGGGGACCCAGTTCTTCTTCGTGTTGGGGTCGATCTGGAAGACGTGAGCTCTGGTGCTGAAGATCGGCTGCTCTCTGCACACACACACACACACACACACACACAAGTGCATGATGGGAAATCAGCGTTACCCACAATCCTCCAGCACATCCACTGCCCGTCCACAGTCAGATTAGGACTCGTCCTGGATTATGAAGGATTTTCTGTGGAGAATGACTATTGACACGTCGCTGGAGTGCAGGACTCGAGTCCATCTGTGTGTGGACGAGTTTATCACCCGCTCATCATCATCATCATCATCATCATCGGCTCGAGCCCAACGCAAATCCCAGCATGCAAAGCGAGCTTCCCTGTTCCTGCTCCTACAGAACATCTTATCTGAGTCCCTGTGCTTTATTCCAGATCCTCACACTGATCTGTGTGTGTGTGAGAGAGAGAGAGAGAGAGAGAGTGTGTGTGTGTGCTTTATTCCAGATCCTCACACTGATCTGTGTGTGAGAGAGAGAGAGAGAGAGAGAGAGAGTGTGTGTGTGTGCTTTATTCCAGATCCTCACACTGATCTGTGTGTGTGTGAGAGAGAGAGAGAGAGAGAGAGTGTGTGTGTGTGCTTTATTCCAGATCCTCACACTGATCTGTGTGTGTGTGAGAGAGAGAGAGAGAGAGAGAGAGAGTGTGTGTGTGTGCTTTATTCCAGATCCTCACACTGATCTGTGTGTGTGAGAGAGAGAGAGAGAGAGAGAGAGAGAGAGTGTGTGTGTGTGCTTTATTCCAGATCCTCACACTGATCTGTGTGTGTGTGTGTGTGTGTAAGAGAGAGAGAGAGAGAGAGAGAGAGAGAAAGAGAGAGAGTGTGTGTGTGTGCTTTATTCCAGATCCTCACACTGATCTGTGTGTGTGTGTGTGTGTGTGTGTGTGTGAGAGAGAGAGAGAGAGAGAGAGAGAGTGTGTGTGTGTGTGCTTTATTCCAGTTCCTCACACTGATCTGTGTGTGTCTGTCTGTGTCTGTCTGTGTGTGTCTGTGTGTGTGTGTGTGAGAATGTGGGTCAGACGGATCGAGTCTCTAGTGTCTCACACTCTTATTTAACAGCACACACTCACATTAATCACATTAACACACAGATGGGAGTGAACATGAACTCTAATGGAGCGTCCTTGCAAGAACTGTGTGTGTGTGTGTGTGTGTGTGTGAGTGTGTGTGTGTGAGAGAGTGTGTGTGTGTGAGAGAGTGTGTGAGTGAGTGAGTGTATGTGTGTGTGTGTGTGTGTGTGTGCTTTTGTTTTTGTGATATATGTGTGTGTGTGTGTGTGAGTGTGTGTGTGTGTGTGTGTGTGTGTGTGTGTGTGAGAGAGTGTGTGAGTGAGTGAGTGAGTGAGTGTATGTGTGTGTGTGTGTTAGGGCTGAAACAACTAATCGATTTAATCGATTAAAATCGATTATTAAAATAGTTGACAACGAATGTCATTATCGATTAGTTGGTCTGCTTACGTCACGGGGTGCGTTTACTGGTGATTGGTTGAAACAGGCCAATCGTGATGATCTCTGTCTTACATGCGCTGCGCTTCATGAGACACACGCAAGGTCTCTCTCCCTTCGCCGATCTGCCGTGCGCGCAGAGACCGAGATCTTTTTTACAGTCTATGTTTGGAGCACAGTCTCTTCTGTCTCGCATGCGCGCTCTTGCTTGCGCGCTCTAGATTCCGGGAGTTTGAACTAATTTGCGGGCATCAGGGAGATATCAATCTGCGGATGACTTCCGGATCTTCCGCGAGACTTGGGATGTCTGTATTTTGTCTCGAGCATCAGGTTGCGCAATCAGTTCGCTCGCAACATAAGTGATTAATTAAAATAGCGCTACCGCAGAAATAGGTTAAATTAAAACGGTGTTTACAAAGTGAAGCACTAAATTAAAGGCAGTTAATAACAGCAGCAGTAAAAGATTGTTTTTTAGTCACTGTACTCAGTGGTTTTCAGCGAATGCTTGCACTAATGCATAATTTTTTCCTGTCCTTTTAATCAGGCCTGTTAGTTTGCTGCGTACCATTCCGTTCTCTTTTTATAGCATTTGTATAGCATTTTATAGCATTACTATTAAGTAGTGCTGCACGATTAATCATATCGCAATCGCGATGTCAAGCCTATGCGATTATATGACGCAAAATACTGCGTTTTTATATTAAATCAACAAATTAGGGCTGTTATATCGCAGCATTTGTTATTTTTTGTCATCCTTTGGCTAGTGTTACATGATCCCGCTCTTATTCATGCGAATGCTTTAAACCATTCAACGAGACAAGTCAAAAGAGAGCGCGCTGCCTGTGAATGTCCTGACTGAAAGACGGACGCGCGCCAGTATCATGAGCATGCACAGACCGCGCGCCAGAATACAGTCTCTTTCCCCTTGAAGTGAACGAACAATAACACACACAATTATGCCAAAATATCATTTGTCGAGTGTCTTCATAACATAAGAGCAGTTTTATGATGGTCGTAAAGAGTTGTGAGAGAATAAGGCGCGTGTGAGATCCGCGTCTCAGCAACTCTTAAAGGGCCAGCATCCAATAATGCTTTCTGTCAGTAAAGTTAATCAAAGAACAAAGGGAACAGAGAAAAACACTCACTGTTCTTGACCAAAGAACTTGTGTATCTTTAAATAGGATTTTAGTCCATATAATTTATAATTTATGCAGCGCAGACTGTTTGATAACTTAATTCAATTTCTGTATATGTCCTACCTGTAGACAGGAAGAGCACAGGTAAATATGACATTTATTATGGGTTTATGTGAGGATTGTTTGAAGTTCACTTAAATTAAAATTAAAAGAATTTTTATCCAGACATCAATGGCTTATTGATCAGGTGTTATAATCATTTAGTTGTTGTTGCTAGTTTGAGTTGAGAAATAGACATTTAAGAATTATCACTAGTCTGTGTGTGCATTTTGCTTAACCAAGCAAGTTGACTCATGAAACCATTTGTTTATTATATCGCATATCGCAATATTGACCTCAATAATCGCAATATGACATTTTGCCCAAATCATGCAGCCCTACTATTAAGTTTTAATTGTTTTTCAAACGCGATCTACTGCGGCTCTACGTTCACACGCTTGTTTACAGTCTTTCTATATTTATTTTATCAACTATTCTTATAATTCAATTAATCTTAAATAAAAATTAAATGAATTATATATTTGAGATGTTTTTAGTTTATATCTTCACATCTGAACAACATGTCTGTGTAAATTTGTAAATTTTACATTAATCATGGTTGTCAACTTGCCATCAGCAATTATCATTAAAAACAAACAAATATTGATATTAGTAAAACTCAATGTGTGGCTTTTGCACTTTTTAAAGTACACTTGACTTTTACACATAAACACCCTTGTGGCGAGCAGGACGAGGCCTGTGAGACGCACTGGTCTCGCATCTCTCACGGCCTTCAGCCTCGTCCTGCTCGCCACAACCCTGATTTAGGGTTTTATTTAGTTATAATAAACAAAAAATCGAATTGAAACTTTTTATCCGATTAATCGATTAATCGAAAAAAATAATCGTCCGATTAATCGATTATCAAAATAATCGTTAGTTGCAGCCCTAGTGTGTGTGTGAGTGTGTGTGAGGGTGTGTGTGTGAGAGAGTGTGTGAGTGAGTGTATGTGTGTGTGTGTGAGTGTGTGTGTGTGAGAGAGTGTGTGAGTGAGTGTATGGGTGTGTGTGTGTGTGTGTGTGTGTGTGTGAGAGAGAGTGTGTGAGTGTGTGGTCTAGAGGAAATCAGCTCTTATCACACTGCTCGACTGCTGTGAATGAATTTGACTACAACACACAGAGCCATTGTTCAAACACAGAGATAAAAGTCAAACTGGCAGATGAGGCTTTGACATCAGCTGTTCTAACACACACACACACACACACACACACACACACACACACACGTGCGCACACGCACACACACACAGGCCAAGGGTGAGCCGGTCCATCTGCTCACAGTGCAGTCACCATCCAACCAATCACACGCCGGCACACACACACACACACACACAAAATCACGGTCACTGCACACACACACACACACACACACACACACAATCACTGCACACACAATCACGATCACTGCACACACACACACACACACACACAATCACGATCACTGCACACACACACACACACAATCACTGCACACACACACACACAATCACACACACACACACACACACACACAATCACTCACTCACTCACTCCCTCACTCCCTCACTGCCTCACTCACACACTCACACACTCACACACTCACTCACTCACACACTCACACACTCACTCACTCACTCACTCACTCACTCACTCACTCACTCACTCACTCACTCACTCACTCACTCACTCACTCACTCACTCACTCACTCACTCACTCAAGGCTCGTTAACAGAACTGTCACGATTTAAGCCTTGCCAATTTAAACATTCAAGCGCAAGAAGGCAGGAAGATAACTGGAGCGCTCTGTGTGTGTGTGTGTGTATGTGTGCGAGTGAGTGTGTGTGTGTGTGTGTGTGTGTGTGTGTGTGCAAAATTCTGTATCAAAATTTATAGGCAAGAAAAGTAGTTTGTTTAGGCTGGGTTGTATGAATTAAGTCAAATGTATTTATATAGCGCTTTTCACAATACAGATTGTATTAAAGCTGCTTCACAGTATCAATCAAAACAACTTAACAATGTTTGTTTATTACTGGAAAAAAAAGACATCCAAGTTTGGTAGAGCTGATCAATGGTATGATTGGTTAATTAATTTGAATATCCCCAACTGAGCAAGCCAATAGCAACAGTGGCAAGGAACCGAAAAACTCCATCCAGTGACCTAAAGGTGTCCTAACACACCATCAGATGACCCAATGGAGGAAAACACACCTTGGGAGAACCCAGGCTCAGTCGGGGGCCAGTTCTCCTCTGGCGTTTATGAACTAGAGGCCGAATTTACAGTAACTGTAAGATACAAAATGTATATGAATGCCTGGCTAAATAGATGCGTCTTCAGTCTAGTTTTAAACTGTGAGAGCGAGTCTGAGCAACGAACAATATCAGGAAGGCTATTCCAGAGCTTCGGAGCTAAATGTGAAAATGCTCTGCCTCCTTTGCTGGATCTGGATATCCTAGGAATGACCAGAAGCCTCGAATTTAGTGATCTTAAAGAGCGCGATGGATTGTAGGGCGATAGAAGATCCGTTAAATAGACTGGAGCTAAACCATTTAGAGCTTTATAAGTCAAAAGCAATACCTTGTAATTAATACAGAACTTTATAGGTAACCAATGAAGTGATGATAAAATCGGTGTTATATGATCATATTTTCTTGATCTAGTAAGAACTCTAGCGGCTGCATTTTGGACTAACTGTAGCTTGTTTATTGAAGATGCAGGACAACCAGCTAATAAAGCATTACAGTAATCTAGTCTCGAGGTCATGAATGCATGAACTAACTTTTCTGCATCAGAGACTGATAGCATGTTACGTAGCTTAGCAATGTTTCTAAGGTGGAAAAAGGCTGTTTTTGTAACATATGAAATATGCTTTTCAAAAGACAGGTTGCAGTCTAATGTAACACCCAGGTCTTTTACTGTAGCGGATAAAGTAACAGGGCATCCTACTATGCTAAAGTCGTGCTGTGAAAGGTTTTGTGGACGGTTTTTACAACCGATAAGTATTACCTCTGTCTTGTCTGGGTTTAATAAAAGAAAATTACGCGTCATCCAATCTTTTATATCTTTAACACAATCTGTCAATTTGGATAATTTAGCGTATTCATCTGGCCGTGATGAAATATATATTTGAGTGTCATCAGCATAACAATGGAAACTAATTCCATGTTTCCTTAGAATATTACCAAGTGGCAGCATATATATTGAGAATAATAAAGGGCCTAACACAGATCCCTGCGGCACTCCATAGTTTGCCGAAGTTATGATCGATTTTTCTCCATTTAAATAGACGAAATGGTAGCGGTCAGATAAGTATGACCTGAACCAGCTTAATGCTTGTCCTTGAACACCAGTGTAATTTTGTAGTCGATCTAAGAGTATTGTGTGATCTATAGTGTCGAACGCAGCACTAAGATCAAGTAAAACTAGTACTGAGATACAGCCTTGGTCCGAAGCTAAAAGTAAATCATTTGTGATTCTAACAAGCGCAGTTTCAGTGCTATGATGTGGCCTGAATCCAGACTGAAACTTTTCATAGATGTCGTTTTCTTGCAAGAAAGAGCCGAGTTGACTGGACACAACTTTTTCTAATATTTTTGACATAAATGGAAGATTCGAAATGGGTCTGTAATTTGCTAGGTTATTTGGATCTAAATGTGGTTTCTTAATAAGAGGTTTTATAACAGCCAGCTTGAACGTTCTTGGAACATGACCTAAAGATAAAGATGAGTTAATAATATTGAGAAGAGGCTCTTCCACTATAGGGAACACTTCTTTCAGTAGTTCAGTTGGTATAGGATCTAATAAACACGTTGTTGTTTTAGATGAAGTGATAAGTTTATTTAACTCTTTTTGTTCTATGGTTGTAAAGCATTGTAATTGTTCTTGCGGGGTGATAATTGCGGCTGAATTATAAGGCGCGAGTAAAGATTGAACGTTTACGATTTTGATTCTGATGCTTTCAATTTTCTCGGTGAAGAAGTTCATGAAATCATTACTACTAAACTGTAACGAGGTATTTTGTTCAGACGACGTCTGTTTATTTGTTAGTCTAGCCACGGTATTAAATAAAAACCTTGGATTATTTCGGTTGTTTTCTATTAATTTGCTGAGGTGCTCAGCCCTGGCCGTTTTAAGGGCCTTTTTATAACGTGACATACTGTCTTTCCACGCGATTCTAAAGACCTCTAAATTAGTTTTTTCCATTTACGCTCTAAATTACGGGTTTCTCTCTTTAAAACATACGTAGTATTATTGTACCATGGTGCTATACTTTTTTCTCTGACCTTTTTTAATTTAATGGGTGCAACAATATCCAATGTTCTAGAGAGAATGGTGCTCATAGTGCTAGTTAGTTCATCTAGTTCATCTGTTTGTTTGGGTTCAGGCAGCAGCTGAGACAGATCAGATAAGCTATTTGAGAAATGATCTATGGTGGATGGAAGAATTGTTCTACCTGGTCGATAACGTGGCGCAGCATGACATATTACAGCAGTACTTAATATGCAAGTTACCATGTAATGGTCAGTGACATCATCACTTTGTGGAATGATATCTATATCGGTTGGATCGGTTCCATAT
>CM060611.1:397500-462500 GCA_030578255.1 Tiaroga cobitis | reverse complement strand
GTCGGTTGCTATAGTGTTGCTAGGGTGCCCTAAGGTATTCTGTGTGGTTGCTATGGTGTTGCTAGGGTGTTCTAAGGTATTTTAGGTGGTTGCTATGATGTTGCTAGGGTGTTCTAAGATTTTTTTTAGGTGGTTGCTAGGGTGTTCTAAGGTATTTTGGGTGGTTGCTAGGGTGTTCTGGGTGGTTGCTATGGTAAACTATTTATGATTTTAAAAGTTCACAAGTGTATGAATTAATGAGTTTATAAGTTTATGAGTTTATAAGTGTATGAATTCATGAGTTCATAAGTTTGAGTTTATGAGTTTAGAGTTTATAAATTTAAATGAGTTTATTAATTTATTAGTTTAAGAGTTCATAAGTGTAGGAGTTAATGAGTTTAGAGTTTATAAGTTTAAATGAGTAAGAGTTCAGAGTTTATTAATTTATTATTAGTTCATGAGTTCATAAGTGTATGAATTCATGAGTTTATAAGTGTACGAGTTTATGAGTTTAGAGTTTAGAAGTTTAAATGAGTCTAAGAGTTCAAGTTTAGAGTTTATTAATTTATTATGAGTTTAAGAGTTTATAAGTGTATCTAGATAGATGGATAAGTGTCATAGTTAGATGAGTTTATTAGTTTAAATGAGTCTCAATGGCTCATATAGTGTATAGAATGGCAGTTTGATTGAGTCTAGGGCTTCAAGGTGTTTAGATTTGAATTTTGGCAGTTTGGGAGTTTGAAATCTGAACATTCCGCAATGTAAAGTCAATGGGAGTTTTTTCCGAGTTTGATCGTCATTTTTAGGAAAACCGTAAGTCCGATCAGTTAGAAAAGATATAGCAACGCGAGTCAGAACAGAATGTCCGTGCCGAGTTTGGAGTATGTGGAGTTAAAGCTCTAGGAGGAGATAGAGTTGGAAATTTTAGTCTCAGAATAATAATAATAATAATAAGTTTAAATAGGATTTCAGTAATTTGGCTCTCACAAGCCAACTTAATAAAGTCCGAGGACGAGTAAATTAAACATGAACAGCCAATAGCGACTCGAGCTTCAGTGTCCATACGGAGGGTGGTCAATTTCACGACTTGTGATGTCATAATTTCGACAGTCATTTCCAACTTTTTGTTATAATTATGACAGTCAATTTTGACTTTTTATCCCATAATTACGAGTCAATTTAAAAATTTTGTATCAAATTTTGACTTTTTATGTCTTAATTATGACAGTCAATTTCACATTTTTGTTATAATTATGAGACAATTTTTTGACAATTCTTGTGTCTGATTTTGACAGTCAATTCCAACTTTGTTATAATTATGACAGTCAATTTTGACTTTTTATGCCATAATTATGACAGTCATGTCCAACTCTGTTATAAAGTCAATTTCAAATTTTGTGTCAGTCATCAGACTTGATGACTTACTACTAACAACATGCTCAAACCATACACAACCCCTTCAGCTGAACCAATGAGATGATCCCGAACTCACGGATCCACGTCACGGTATACCGCGGTATTAATCTGTGACCGTAAACATGACGACCGAACTAAACCATTTCTGCCACATTACAAAACACAATCATGCTAGGGTAAATCATAATTATGAAAAAACTAATAATTATGACATCCCAAGTCATAATTATGAGATGAAAAGCAAATAATATATCATTTCTATTATTTCAATGACCCATGTCATCATTTTGACTTGTCGTGTCAATAATATGACTCAGTATGTCATGATGATTGCCCAAAGCATGATCTGGCGGCAGGAGAGAGCTTCCACACACCCGCTGTAGTAAAGCACAGTAACACACAGTAACATACCCCATTTTGCTGCTCGCGGATCTCCGTGTGTGTGTTCTGCTGCTCGCTCGAGTGAGATTCAGTGCGCCGTGAATCGAGTCGCTCCGCTCGCGCGCTGACGCTGAACGCTCCTCATGCTGGAGAAGAATATCATCAACGCGTCGCGTGCGGACACACACACACACACACACACACTGATGCTGAATATCAACAATCCCTCAGCGCTCCTCCGTCATCTGCATCGTTTACTCCATCAACGCGTCGCGCTCTCTCACATCTGTCTCTCTCTCCTTCTGTCTGTCATCATCATCATCTTCTCATTCATCATCATCTCCGCGCGACGTCATCACGCACTCGCGTCACTCTTCTCCACGCCGAACTCTGACATCACGGACAGTACACGCGTTACGTCACTTCCGGTCATCACACACACACACACACACACACACACACACACACTGGGCTGCTTCCGATGCAAATACTACAGGTTGTGTATCGCAAACCATCAGCTGCACTCGAGCTTCACGCTGTAAGTGTTCACTGATGTAAAGTATACGACACACACACACACGACAATCACATCAGTTCTTCTGCGCACTCTAGTGGACACGAGCCGGACATGCAACGCAATTCATTTTTATTTATATTAATCAGTTCAGTGACGAAGGCAAACACAGCCTGATTATTCTCGCTATGGTCAAATTCAGTTTAACTCGATTAGTAATCAGAGTAAAACATATTCAAGAGATTCACTGAATAATGAAAATACTGTCATTTACTGATGACTCCATTCGATTACATCTCTGAACACACACAAACACACACACACTTACATAAACACACAAATACACTCATTCACACACACACACACACACACACACACACACACACACACACACACACACACACACACACACACACACACACACACACACACACACACATCACACACATACACACACACACACACACACACACACACTCACACTCAAACACACCCACTCACAAACACACACACACACTCACAGGATCTTTAAGTATCTGATTTCCCCTGATCTTGTGTTACACACACACACACACACACAGTGACAGACTTCAGCAGGTGAATCAGACAGAATCCCTGTTTTCTTGTCACACACACACAGATTTACACTCTGCATCTTCAGACTCTCAACACGTTCAGAATGATTTTCTGTTCTTCGCACTCGTTTACCAGTTTATGCTCACAAAGGCCATTCAACTGAGCATAACAAGATTTATTCTTTTAATTTACATTAGGAATTACACAATTTTAATGCTTTCCATGACCACGGGAACTCTAAAAAGGTAAATGAGAATGAGAAAATGAGATTCAAGACGGATAAAGATATAAAAGTAAAACAACAACAACAGCCATGAAGTGTTACACTGATTTACACTGCAACACAACACGCAAAAGCAGACGCAACCGGATCTCAGTGACGCTGATGCGTTCTTCACACACTAAACACACACTATCTCCAGTACACTAAACACACACTATCTTCAGTACACACTATCTTCAGTACACACTATCTCCAGTATACTAAACACACACTATCTCCAGTACACTAAACACACACTATCTTCAGTACACACTATCTTCAGTACACACTATCTCCAGTATACTAAACACACACTATTAAGATTAAGATTGATAATATCAGGGACAAAATTATAACTATGCAACCGTCCACCACAGTATCGCATCAGGAAGTGCATTGTAGTCTCCCTGAGGAAAAATTTGATTCATTTGTTGCTATAGGAGAGAAAGAATTCTGCAAACTCGTTAATTTATCTAAATCGACAACTTGTATGTTAGATCCTATACCGACTAAGCTACTGAAAGAGATGTTTCCAGAGGTCATATATCCTCTTCTTAATATCATTAATTCATCTTTGTCTCTAGGATACGTACCAAAAACCTTTAAACTGGCTATGATAAAACCGCTTGTTAAAAAACCACAACTTGATCCTACAGAATTAGTCAATTACAGGCCGATCTCGAATCTGCCTTTTCTGTCAAAGATATTAGAAAAAGCAGTATCTTCACAACTGTGTTCCTTTCTAGAAAGAAATGATATCTGCGAGGATTTTCAGTCCGGATTTAGACCGTACCATAGCACTGAGACCGCTCTCATTAGAGTCACAAATGATTTGCTCTTATCATCCGATCGTGGTTGTATCTCTCTATTAGTGTTACTCGATCTTAGTGCTGCATTTGACACCATTGACCACAACATTCTTTTAAATAGACTAGAAAACTATGTGGGCATTAGTGGAATTGCACTAGCATGGTTTAAATCATACTTATCTGACCGTTATCAGTTTGTAGCAGTAAATGAAGAGATGTCTTATCGATCACAAGTTCAGTATGGCGTACCACAAGGCTCAGTACTAGGACCGCTGCTGTTCACTCTGTACATGCTACCATTAGGAAACATGGAGTTAGCTTTCACTGTTATGTTGATGATACTCAGCTGTATATTTCTTCAAAACCCAACGAAACTTACCAATTCACAAAATTAACGGAATGCATAGCTGATATAAAAAATTGGATGACTAGTAATTTCCTACTACTAAATTCTGAAAAGACAGAGATTCTAATTATTGGACAAAAAACTTCCACACGTAATAACCCAGAATACTGTCTAACACTTGATGGCTGCTCTGTCAAGTCTTCGTCGTCGGTTAGGAACCTGGGTGTGCTCTTTGATACCAACCTTTCTTTTGAAAGCCACGTGTCTAGTATCTGTAAAACTGCATTTTTCCATCTTAAAAATATATCTAAAATACGCCATATGCTCTCATTGGGAAATCCGGAACAATTAGTTCATGCGTTCATGACCTCAAGGCTAGATTATTGTAATGCTCTACTGGGTGGTTGCCCTGCACGCTTAATAAATAAACTACAGCTAGTTCAAAACGCCGCAGCTCGAGTTCTTACCAGAACCAGGAAATATGACCATATTAGCCCGGTTCTGTCAACACTGCATTGGCTCCCTATTAAACATCGTATACATTTTAAAATATTGTTGATTACCTACAAAGCACTAAATGGTTTAGCTCCGCAGTGCTTGAGCGAGCTCTTAACGCATTATAGTCCTTCACGTCTATTGCGATCTCAAAACTCCGGCCAGTTGATAATACCTAGAATATCTAAATCGACTGCAGGCGGTAGATCCTTTTCCTATTTAGCACCAAAACTCTGGAACAGTCTTCCTACCATTGTCCGGGAAGCAGACACACTCTGTCAGTTCAAAGCTAGACTAAAAACACATCTCTTTGACCTAGCATACACATAACACACTATAGACTTCTATAATTCAATGTTAGGCTGCATAGATTAGGTCAGCCGGAACTGGGAACACTTCCCTTAAATCTTGATGTACTCGCTACATCATAAGAAGAATGGCATCTACGCTAATATTAGTGTCTTTGTTTATCCCGAGGTTTTCCCGCAGCCTGCCGGATCCAGGCCGTGTCCAGATCTGACGAAGGACCTGCGCCTGGACCCGATGACAATGCAGTGCTGAAGTGTCCACTATCCTCTCCCTATGGAGGATCCCTTTCACACTCTACAGATGAAGCGTTGTTGATAATCCGGCTCGCGTACCCCGAAGTGATAAAATAAAACAAAATTCTGTATCAAAATTTATAGGCAAGACAAGTAGTTTGTTTAGGCTGGGTTGTATGAATTACAAACCTGCGCACATATTTTCAAAAGCACATAACTATAGAATCAATTCTGAATGAGCATGTGAACGCCGTCAGCGTTAATCACAGGTTCGCGTTTAAAGTCTGATCATTTCGACGGAGGTGAATCAATCAAAGTTAACTTTAGCTGGAAATAACATTATTCAAGAACCGCTATAAAGCCAAAACAATCTGTTACCTTAAATTATATGTTTATCTCTGTAAAGCTGCTTTGAAACAATCCATTGTTAAAAGCGCTATATAAATGAAGATGACTTGACTATCTCCAGTACCCTAAACACACACTATCTCCAGTACACACTATCTCCAGTACACTAAACACACACTATCTCCAGTACACTAAACACACACTATCTCCAGTACCCTAAACACACACTATCTCCAGTACACTAAACACACACTATCTCCAGTACACTAAACACACACTATCTCCAGTACACACTATCTCCAGTACACTAAACACACACTATCTCCAGTACCCTAAACACACACTATCTCCAGTACACACTATCTCCAGTACACTAAACACACACTATCTCCAGTACCCTAAACACACACTATCTCCAGTACACACTATCTCCAGTACACTAAACACACACTATCTCCACTACACTAAACACACACTATCTCCAGTACACTAAACACACACTATCTCCAGTACCCTAAACACACACTATCTCCAGTACACTAAACACACACTATCTCCAGTACACACTATCTCCACTACACTAAACACACACTATCTCCACTACACTAAACACACACTATCTCCAGTACACTAAACACACACTATTTCCAGTACACTAAACACACACTATCTCCACTACACTAAACACACACTATCTCCAGTACCCTAAACACACACTATCTCCAGTACACTAAACACACACTATCTCCAGTACACACTATCTCCACTACACTAAACACACACTATCTCCACTACACTAAACACACACTATCTCCAGTACACTAAACACACACTATCTCCACTACACTAAACACACACTATCTCCAGTACACTAAACACACACTATCTCCAGTACACACTATCTCCACTACACTAAACACACACTATCTCCAGTACACTAAACACACACTATTTCCAGTACACTAAACACACACTATCTCCACTACACTAAACACACACTATCTCCAGTACACTAAACACACACTATCTCCAGTACACACTATCTCCACTACACTAAACACACACTATCTCCACTACACTAAACACACACTATCTCCAGTACACTAAACACACACTATCTCCAGTACCCTAAACACACACTATCTCCAGTACACTAAACACACACTATCTCCAGTACCCTAAACACACACTATCTCCAGTACACTAAACACACACTATTTCCAGTACACTAAACACACACTATCTCCACTACACTAAACACACACTATCTCCAGTACACTAAACACACACTATCTCCAGTACACACTATCTCCACTACACTAAACACACACTATCTCCACTACACTAAACACACACTATCTCCAGTACACTAAACACACACTATCTCCAGTACCCTAAACACACACTATCTCCAGTACCGCTTCAGAGCGTATCCCATCATGCATTGTGTTCAGGAACTCGTGCCCCGAAATCGCGAGATGTTGAGGAAAACATTCCACTGTAATTTACAGGGTTCGTACACCTTTTCCAAGGTCAAATTCAAGCACTTTCAAGGTCCATTTAAAGCTTTTTCCAGAACCTTTTACCACCATAAATTAAATATCAATACATAGTCAAAATTATTATTTAATGTTTTTATCACATTAAAAGAGATAATGCTATAAACAGCCAAAATTGTGTTTCGTAATAGCAGAAGGACCAGATATTTAAGCAAATCACAAGTTTTATTTTCAAAATGTGTCAGTAAGTAGATAATGCCTATGAATAATACTTTTCATTATATTAATGTCCAAATATTGCTTCCCAGATAATGTGATTTTCAGCCTGTAAAACTGAAGAAATTTCAAGGGCTGAAAATATGAAGACATGGGATTTGAACAGAAATATTTTACAGGCCTTGGTTTTGGAACACATTTTTGACATAGACAGGGTTTGAACACAATCTGAGACAGTGCAACAACAACCTGTTCCCTTTTACCCCGGAATAGCCTATATTCATTGAAAAAAAAATGTACTTCATTGGCAAGACATATACATGAATCTACTGGAATAGAGCAGAGTAAAGGCCGTCCTCAGCCTTGCAGTAGGCGACGGCGTATGACACTCCATCTGACACGCTTTCTGTTCAGCAATGTTCACTGGGCTAACGTTTGCAGGTTTAAATTTGCGGGTTGTTAGCGCTAGTTACTGTGCTGTAACTTTGGCTATGTTTACTGCATATTCCACAAATGAACGTGCCATAACGGATATTAATGATATTAGGAAGAGGATCTTTGAACAGACATGTAGTAGTGTGTCCCATTGAGTAATCAAGTTCTACACACACTTGCAGTCTTTACGCCTACTTGGGAAATACACTTGTGCAAGTGTGTGTGTGTGTTAGGACGAGGCATGTGTTTTCTTTAACTCTCCGTGACCCGCAGCGCCTCGAGAAGCTCACGTACCCGTGAAGTATTTTTAGCTTTGGCAAGTCGAGGCAAAAAAAAAAAAAAAACCCAATCCCTGTTTCATGAAGTGCCGGCAGTGAAGGCCGCACAGCCCTCTCCAGCATGGGCTGATACACCTTCCAACACAATGGAAATGTCCCCCTTTTGAGGAGGCTTGACGGCAGAAGCGCTCGCTGCGCTCGGAGTCGAGAACGAGACGCCTCAGGCTATTTACAGATCATGCTGAGCTAGAGAAGTTCCTCAGCTGAGAGGACATGCGGAGACAGCCGTGCGCGAGCGTCTCTGACTAATGCAGCCGCAGAGAAAAGGGAAACAATGGAAATAGTGGATCCGGAGAACGAGATGACGGCACTGGAGGAACCGGAACCGGAGCCGGAACCGTGGAGCGCCGCGGAGGAAGACTTGAGCAACAGGTGAGAACAGCACAGCTCACCCGGGCATGCAGTGGTACAATTCGATTCGATTCTAAATTCGATTCCAGATTCGAATCAATGAATATAGATTTAATAAAAATCCTATATTTATAAAAAATGAACAGTAAACACATAAGTTTACAAGTGGTTAAATAATAAAAAGAAATTAAGAGCCACAAACCTGTATATTAAACTCTTTTAATTGTAGGTGCACTTGGGTACATTAACACAGAACCCAACTCTATATTTCAAATGCATACAATGAATAAACAGGATTTTGATGCTTTTTTTGAAGATAAAAAATTGATGCTGGAAATTGGACACGTCAGAAAGGTCGCATGCCTTGATCAAACAGGATCAGGTTATTTTATGTTTAAGATAAAACAAACATAAAATCTCCCAGCATTAGCTGTGACATGCAAGCCTATGAACAGTGGAGGAAAACTAATCCTGGCTTTTGGGTGATAGAAAAATAAATATGGAAAAAAATCGATGTGTGGCCTTTGAGAATCGATTTTGAATCGACCACATTTAAAAAAAAAGATTAATAAAAAAATTGATTTGTTTGCCCAGCCCTACAGCTTACATGTGATTTACAGTCAAACCCAAATGTATTCAGAATCCTTCAACATTTCTCACATTATCAGTTTATTCGCTATAGTTTAGAAAAAGGTAACGAGTTAAAACGAGTTATTAAACGAGTTATTAAATCAGTGGATATTTGACTGGTTTTGTCCGTCCTTCTGTTAGACTCTCACACATGAATTATGTTGAATATCTGTCAGCTGTTAAATTTAACTACACAATTAGATAATACCAGTTTAGCTCAACCAGTGACCAAGCAATGCTTCATGTTGTTCCGTGTGTGTGTGTAAAAAGAGCATTAGCAATTACAGAAAACACACTTCAGCAAAACATGATCAGCTCAAAGTGGAGGAATCATTTCTGGTCCCAAATTTTACTGGTAGTCACTGTATGAAGAATTATTGGGTATAATATGTCACAGTTTACGTTATTTTGCTCTCCTCACTCACATAAATGAACTATAGTGTCCTAGTGCACACACTAGTAAAGTCATCTTCATTTATATAAAGTGGTGTCTGAATCATTTTTGGTTTGACTGTAGCATAACTTTTCCAACATAATATCAGACTGATGTGTTTGGTGTGAATCCCTTCAGCCTGAGAGAGGTCGTCCAGGACGGTGCCGTGAAGCCCAAACTCCACTGCCTGATGATGGACCCATGCTTCTCCATGGTGACGGTCCAGAGCGAGGACAGCGGGATCTTCTGGGAGACCGCATCGAGCCGATGCTCCACGCCGTGGGCCTCCGAGTTCAACGCCTCCGAACCCTCGTACTCCCTCGACGCCTCCGGGACGGCCGGCAGGATCGTGTTCATAATGGACAAAGAACTGATGAGCAGGAGAAAGAAAAAGCGAAGATCCGACAAAACAAGGAGTCGTCCACAAGTCACTCGCGAGATCCTTGCGGAAGCGGAGAGACCGGCAATGGTGGAAGTGTCCGTTCCTAACTCGGGAGCGGAAGAGCAAAGAACGGCGGATCTGAAAGAAGACCGTCTGTTCAGTTTAGTCTCTGAAGGATCCGAGATACTGAACATCATTGCTCCGCATAAAGTGTCCACGGTGGACGAAGAGGAGAGCAAAGGTTTGGAAGATAACCTGTTCTACCTTGAGGAGACGCCAGCTATGAAATCCCCAGAGATCCCAGATGAGCCAGACCTGGATGTTCCTCCTGAGACCGAGAAGATCAATGTGGTGATCCCAGAGCCGTTAGTCTCGTTCCCGCATGTCCAAGAGTCCCGAAGAGGAGCGACGGCCGAAGACTACTTTGAGAAGTTCGCGCTCCTCTACGATCAAGCGCCATCGGGAGCAGCGCCTGTTGAAGAATCAACGGAGCAAATTGAGGAAAAGATTGAAGACGCACCTCGTCCTGAAGTGGAACCAGATCCCGGTGTCTCCTCAGCCGTGAGTATGCTAGATATTTCTGACGAACACTTGGACGATGTGTTTTACGGCGGAGGTGGCGAGCCACGCGATGGTGCCGCGAGTGCTGGGGAAAAGGAAAGGGAGTTTTCCCAATCCTCTCTGAAGGAAAGCGGGAGCGCCTTGTTTGGGAGTGAGGAGTCAGTCCTCACGCCTATATACCTTCCTGAAGGGCCTCGGAAAATCATTGACCTTAATCTGCTGGAGGAGCCGAAAGCCTTGCCGTTCCTGTACTCGGATCTGTACGCGGACGCTGTCGGGACCCGGAAGAAGCCGGACGACGAGGTCGAGAGCGTGACCTCAGAGAAATCCTTCCACAGTCAAGAGTCCGACTGGGAGGACAGAGGCTATCTGGAGAAGTTCGTGCTCAAGGTTGAGACTCAGGCCACGGAGAACGACTTCAGGCGCTCCGAAGAACAGCATGATCCTTTCAAACTCACTGGATTCGTGGAACGCCACAGAGCAGAGGTGGAAAATCCGGGAGACGATCCGGCAGAAGAAATCACGGATTTCTTTAGGAACAGCGCATCTTCGTCTCCCTGCGAACCTGTGGAGCGGCTGGAGAGAGAAGAGGAGACTGAAGTCGTGAGGACGCCTCGGGTCACGTTCAAAGAGCAAGCGTCAACAACATCACGTACAGAACCACAGAATCAACCGTTCGCTGACGACAACGACTTTTCAGAAGAGTTTTTACCGGTTGAATTAAGTGAGGATTGTCCAGCATGGGAGGAAAGCTTGCCGACGATTGTCAGAGATGCTGTAAAATCAACTTCAACCCAGACGGATAAATCAAGACTTAAACCGAATCCTGTAAGCGATAACAGCCAAATCCAAGTGCAAAACACAGTCAAACCCATTATTCCTCACCACAAACCCTTCCTGGATCTGACCCCGCTGATGCCCGTCGAGGCCGAGGACGAGAAGGAAACCACCGAGGGGGAAACGGAGAAGGAGAGCACGAGCTCTGAAGATGCCGGATCATCCAGTGATCCCTCAAACCGACGGGATTATCCGTATGAGGACAATGCTGAAGCTCCAGCTGCCTTGAGAAAGTCTGACTGACTTTTAAGGGTCGCTGATTCGCTGGCTTGATGACGAGTGATACATCAGAAAAGAACAGAAACTGAGCAGAACGTTATCATGTGCTTCTATTGGTGCGTTCAAGTCATCTTGTAAAGATCGTATTTAGGAGTTGCACATGAACGCCATCACAATGTCGTGGGAAGCTCTGGATTTTCTTTAAGCCCCGATCTCTACGAGTTGTGGGCGTGTCAGTGAGAAACATGGCGGAACACCACAACACTTAAAGGTATTATAATATAATGTAATTTGTAATAATAAAGTTTGCAGTGGCTTCATAAATTAATTAAAAACATAAAAAAGCAAAGCACACATGATGCACATTTCTTTGTTCTTAATTTTCTAAAAACTAGAGTTTAAGAATCTTGCTGTATTTTTGTGTAATTAATTAAGAGAAAGTATGCCGCCATCTTACTCTGACAAAAGTGACTTGACCGCACATGACCTGGTAAACACGAACTTCCCAGGAGGACTTGAACGCACCATATGTCTGTCATTTAAGAGTCTAGAATGGAAAAACACAAATATGGAACGTAGTTCTTGTACAGTGCATGACTGTATAAGACTAATGAGACAAAACTGTATGTTTGTGAGAGTCAACAACTCACTTCCACTGCTGAAAATAAGTAAATGATTTAAAAACATTTTATCTTGTACAATAACCTGTGCTTAAATGATGTACTGGTTATAATATTCACATCTGCAGTTAGTTTTCCCGCTCAGGCTTCAGCATGTACAAGAGTGGAATAATTTCATTTAAACACTGTAGACATGTGAATACGATGAATAAAGTATAAATACTGTTAACTTGGTGAATGTGCCGTTTCATGTCAGAATTACATCCAGTTTAAGTTTCTAAAAGTCATTGTTGTCTCGTTAAAATTTCAACATCATCGTGTTTTCTTTATATACAATTCTGAAATTGTACATCAGCCAACAATCAAAAAGTTGAGTAGCCTCTATGAAATCTCGTCTGAAGCAGACCGTGACAGCTTATACCTGTACCTCATCAAGCACTCAATATCCAGTTATTAATGTATTCTTAGTAAAACATTCAGGAAAGTTAATACTATTGTCGTGAAAAAAAAAAAAAAAACCGTCTTACCTCATAAATTCGCGCCTTTTCCTGTCAGTCTGCGTGCGCGCCACCGTGACTATCCCACATAAGAAAATAAAATCACGCTTTTGTAATCCATAATTAGGACATAAATCAAAAGAAAGTGTAAATACGTCATAATTATGCGAAGAAAAGTCGAAATTATGACGAGTCATAATAGCCTATTAAAAAGTTGAAATAAGTCGATTATGATTTATCATCCTTTCGACTTCGATGATTTAGTATGGTATAATCTCGACTTTTGTCATATGATTTACCAAATCTTGATTTTTTTTCTTATAGCCTGTGTGTGGATTATTATAACATTCCCTCTCAAAGATGCATTGCAAACTAAATACATTTATAACAAAACGTTCATGATAAGTTATAATATTACAGGCTACATTAAAACTAAGGGACAGGGCAATGATAAAATATAGGAATAAAAATGTATGAAAAGGCACACATTTGATCTGCTACTAGTTTCACTGGATTCTATGCAGTCATGATTGTGAAGTACAGGTTCTGTTCCGATTGTTCTTTTACTCAATGTAGAAAAGTGCCCATATTGCAGACATCTAAATGAATAATTGTGCATATCTTCTATTAATCACCCGAGTCTTACCTGAGTCCAGAGACGGTCTGATCCGGATCCAGTAATCCGGTTCTGACACGCATGAATCATGAAACAAGCGCACGTTTTGTGTTTTTAAACAGATGCATTTATACAAATCAGGGAGAAAAAAAACATTGTCTAACATTTTCCCCTAAAGTTTTTAAACCTTTGAAATAAGTTTGTAAATAATTCTGTATTTGATGATTTTATATTGGTGAAGGAGTTTAAGAAATCCAAACAGATATTGTTTAACTCTGTAAAAATGAATATCAGGCCTCTTTTACAAAAATGATTTTTCAACAGTAGACGAAACACATATTTAAATATTAGAACAGCTGAAACTGCTGTAAAGACACACGCACATCATCACTGATCTAAACACACTCAATGAGCCGATATAATATAGTGACAGTCATCATCATCATCATCTGCAAGAAATAACGACAGCAGCCAGACGACTGTAACAGAGTGTTTGACAACTATTATTATTATGAAGCTCTCTTTACACCCAGTGTTGTGTGGACTTCTCACTTCAGCACATCTTGGTTTTATTGCAGTTCAGAACCGTGTAGAAAAACAATTGAACAGCACAGATAAAAGCAGGTCTGATAGAGCCTCGCCACTCCGGGAACCAGCGCCGACTCGACTCACTCGCAGCAATCAGCCTCATGATGACATCGCAAATAAAAAGTGAATATGATTAAAAATACAACAAGAAAAAAAAACAGAAATAAACCGATGACCTCCCCAAAAAGACTTTAATGTCAGATGTGTGTGAACGTATTCTGAGAACGCGCGTGAGATTTCCAACCGGGAGTCTTTAATATAAAACATCCAGCGGGAAAAATCCCAGAGAACTTTCTTCCCGAGACTCCAGCGTTCGGATCGATGATCACAGAGAAGCTTATACTGAGGAGAAACTCTCTGAAGATGCCTTATGAGGACACGAGCAGAGCGTCCTCCACACACACACTCACTCACACGGGCACACATAAAAACAGAAAGAAACACCCCTAGATTGACGCAGATGCGACTGCGGTCCATGTGCAACACAGAAACAAGCCCGACACACACACACACACACACACACACACACACACACACACACCTCACTCGTGACCTCACTGTAGTGTGACGTGACAGACGTGTGTTGCAGGAGAGCAGCGTGACGTCCTCTTCTGGATCTTCATCTTCATCATCTTCATCATCTTTACCTGCTGGTGTCCATGGGATCCTCCTTAAAGTTCTCACACTGATCCATCACTTTCCTGCACACAAACAACACGTGGAATCAGACACACACACACACACACACACACATCACGAGACACACACTCCGCCGTGCAGGAGACTCACCAATCAGTCAAATTCATGACACTTGTTATGTGTCTGACTATCATTTCATATGTCAGGTTTTACAGGGTTAAAACCAAAAGTATCAGAGCAATTGGTTGAGGGTGAATCATTATTGGAATCATGAATCAGTGCGTCAAATGATTCTGAGTGTGTGTGTGTGTGTGTGTGTGTACCGTGCCATGTCCTTGGTCTCCTGGTGAGAGGACTCCAGGTCCAGGACAGTCTTCAGCAGGATCACTCCTCCCTCCTTCATCAGTAGAGGACAGTATTTTCCCGCTGCAGGACAGAGAGAGGATTTTTCTCCAGATTCCGTAATGCACATCAGCCTCAGTGTGCAGAAGCTCACAGAAGCTCACAGAAGCTCACAGACGCTCACTGACGCTCACAGAAGCTCACAGACGCTCACTGAGGCTCACAGACGCTCACAGACGCTCACTGACGCTCACTGACGCTCACTGACGCTGACAGACGCTCACAGACGCTCACTGAGGCTCACTGACGCTCACAGAAGCTCACAGACGCTCACTGACGCTCACTGACGCTCACTGACGCTCACTGACACTCACAGACGCTCACTGACGCTCACTGACGCTCACTGACGCTGACAGACGCTCACAGACGCTCACTGACGCTCACAGACGCTCACAGACGCTCACTGAGGCTCACTGACGCTCACAGAAGCTCACAGACGCTCACTGACGCTCACTGACGCTCACTGACGCTCACTGACGCTCACTGACGCTCACTGACGCTCACTGACGCTCACTGACGCTCACCACTGACGCTCACTGACACTCACTGACAATCACAGACACTCACAGACACTCACAGACACTCACTGACAATCACAGACACTCACAGACACTCACAGACACTCACAGACAATCACAGACAATCGCAGACGCTCACAGACGCTCACTGACGCTCACTGACGCTCACTGACGCTCACTGACACTCACTGACAATCACTGACAATCACTGACGCTCACTGACGCTCACTGACGCTCACTCACACTCACAGACACTCACTGACACTCACTGACAATCACAGACACTCACAGACACTCACTGACACTTACTGACAATCACAGACACTCACAGACACTCACTGACACTGACCGACACTGACCGACACTCACAGACACTCACTGACACTCACTGACACTCACTGACACTCACTGACACTCACTGACACTCACTGACACTCACTGACACTCACAGACACTCACAGACACTCACTGACACTCACTGACACACTGACACTCACTGACACTCACTGACACTCACTGACACTCACTGACACTCACTGACACTGACCGACACTGACCGACACTCACAGACACTCACTGACACTCACTGACACTCACTGACACTCACTGACACTCACTGACACACTGACACTCACTGACAATCACTGACACTCACTGACACTCACTGACACTAACTGACACTCACTGACACTCACTGACACTCACTGACACTCACAGACACTCACTGACACTCACTGACACACTGACACTCACTGACACTCACAGACACTCACTGACACTCACTGACACTCACTGACACACTGACACTCACTGACACACTGACACTCACTGACACTCACTGACACTCACTGACACACTGACACTCACTGACACTCACTGACACTCACTGACACTCACAGACACTGACTGACACTGACCGACACTGACCGACACTCACAGACACTCACTGACACTCACTGACACTCACTGACACTCACTGACACTCACTGACACTCACTGACACACTGACACTCACTGACACTCACTGACACTCACTGACACTCACAGACACTGACCGACACTGACCGACACTCACAGACACTCACTGACACTCACTGACACTCACTGACACTCACTGACACTCACTGACACTCACTGACACTCACTGACACTCACAGACACTCACAGACACTCACAGACACTCACTGACACACAGACACTCACTGACACTCACTGACACACAGACACTCACTGACACACAGACACTCACTGACACTCACTGACACTCACTGACACTCACTGACACTCACTGACACTCACTGACACTCACTGACACTCACTGACACTCACTGACACTCACTGACACTCACTGACACTCAGAGTGATTCTAATGAGAATACTCACGGTAAACTGACACCAGGTTATAAAGCGCCCATGTGGCCCAGTGCTGGCTGACCGGAGCGCCGCTCTGAGGGAGGAGACGCAGGATCGGCTCGAACGACCTGCACACACACACATCAGTGATGAGCATCTGCAAACAGATGACATCACTTTGATCTCTTAAAGATGCAGTGTGTAAGTTTAGCAGCATCTAGTGGCGAGGTTGTGAATCGTACCCAACAGAAGTTACGGTGGACAACAGGAAGTGATGTCGTCGTCTGAGACCACAGAGAGTAGCCAGTTAAGCACTGAGGATTCTTTACAAAGATCTATTAGGAAATTATGTTTACTTGATTATTCAGTAAAACAATATGTTATTGTGATTATTATAGTGACTTGTTCATCATTGTGTCAGTGTTTTACTCGATGACTTTAGCAGCTTCTTATCATGAAGAACAACATAGTGGCGAAACGCGTGTGTCCGTTCAGGGCCACCGTAGAAACATGTGGATGTAAGCGGACCCGCGGTGTGTGTAGAGAGAAACGCCTCATTCATAACGCTTCATTATGTAAGGTCTTTATACACCACTGAACACATAGTTATGTGTATGATATTGCATTTCTGTCAACAGATCCTCCTAAATATTACACACTGCACTTTTAAGTCATTTTCTGATATCAGTCACATGATCTGAAACATGCACGTTATATAATGCGGTTAACGCCAAGAACGTAAACCCAATCAGACACACATGTGCACTGATGCTGAAGCGCGAGCTCAAGCTTATACACACATATACATGCATTTACTCTTACCATTCATAATAAATGCCACTCTAATTTATGTCTTTTATGACTATATTTTTCATTCCTGTTCTGTTCTGAATACCGTTACATGTAACCCTCATCCTTCCCTCGCGTTCTGTAACACTTCTTTCCCTCGCGGGTCAGAATGACCCGAAGCCCTAAAATTATACTTTTTTTTTTTGGTCCAGAAATCTTATTTAATTTCACTTTGATAATATTTTGTCTTTTTTTAATGCAATTTTTGGGGAGATTTTTTGTTATTTTATATGTGATGTACCTTTAAAGTTCTAGATTTGATCAATAAACAATAAATAAAATAGTAATTTAAGCACATTCCTCACATTCTTTCAACTTAAATTCTAAATAACTCATGCATAACTCTTATAATTCAGCTCTAAATGTCTTACATCGGGAGTCTCTGCCGACCTCTTGTGGAATAATAATAATAACACATGATATTTCCTGACTCTAGATGGGCTTATAGCTCTATATGGAGCAGGAGCTCTTCCGCTGGGTCCTAAAGCCAGTTCCCCTCAGTGTGCATTCACACACACATCTACACATTATACAATCATATTTTGGTAAAGTTTTATCATGTTTAGTTTGAACTTTGAGCATGTTTAGGGTTTTCTGTGTGAACTGAAGCATTGCTCGCGTTCACTCGTTCCTAAAGGGGTCAGATTGAGCCGAGGGAAGGATGAGGATTTGTTGTAGAGTGAAAGGAAACAAAAATACATGTTTATATTGTTTGTAAATATTAGATTTTATTTACCGGTATTTCACATTATTTTATATGTAATAATAAAATATGACTTGTACACCGACACAACTTTTGAATTTTGACCCGTGTGACTTATTTTTCAGAAAATACAGCATGTGAGTTTAAAAGAGTCATAAGATCCTCATCATCATCATCATCATCAATAGCATTTGATTAGCGTGAGGTTACACACACACCTGTAGTTGATGTTGCGTCGCGAGCTAACGTCCCAGCTCTGGATGGCCGCCCACATTTTGTCCATGACCTCTGACCTCTGGGGCTCCTCCATGGCCCAGACCTCGGGCCCGTCGAACATGATGTGGGACAGAACCCCACAGGCGTTGTAGGACACCTCGATGCCGTCCGCCTTACTGTCCAGCAGCTCACTGAGACACACACACACACAGGTCAGACACACACGACCTCCGACCCCGTCCCATCATGCACTGCACTGAGCGCGAGCCGCACCTGAAGACGCTGATGAACTGCTTGGTCAGGAGCTGCGGTCTCAGCGCTCTCACTTCGGCCACATTACCCAGAAGCCCCAGCATGTTTCGGTGCAGCTCCTGTTTATCTGGAAACTCCTGCGGGACAGCAGAAATCAAACAAGAGCCGATGCAAACGGTCATGTGACACCATTATTCAGGGTGTGTTTGGAATCATATACCATTAACCCTGTGTGAACTGATGGACACCTGTCTCTTTCAGTTCCGCTATTTTGATCATGTGACCTGTGTTAATGCCCACTGCATGAATGTTGGCACAGGTGTGTAATGTGTATTTATATTGGAATGTTATTATTTCACCCCCATTTCCTTTAATAAATCTATTTTGCACTAGTAACACAAAATAGTTCCTCTTAGGACCTTAAAGACAAAAACATCCCCATTGCAATTTTTAATCCCAGCGCCATTAAACTATAAAATGATGCAATCTTTAACAGGCTCTCTCTCCGGCGGCTCGGCCTCAACACTTCCACTGCTCCGCTCCCCAGAGGAGGAAACACAGATCTCAGGCTGGGCAAATACTCTTATACCTGTGTTCTGCTTCTGCATATCATAGAGCCAATCAGATAAACTATGCAGCGATAACTGTGTGTGTGTGTGTGTGTGTGTCTGTGTGTCTGTGTGTCTGTTTGTGTCTGTGTGTGTGTGTGTGTGTTGGTGTGTGTTGGTGTGTCTGTGTTTGTAAGATTTGAGAGGAACTGCAAACCCAGTTTCGCTGCATCTAACGGGGAATCTGGTCCTGCGCTCACACACACACTAACACACACACACTAACACACACACACTAACACACACTAACACACACACACTAACACACACAAACACACACACACTAACACACACACACACACACTAAATGCTCATTATTTAAAATATCAACCTCACATTAGGAACGCGACTTGTTTACATTTGTGTGTTTGATTTTCCCATCAGTTTTAGAGTTCAACATGTTTCATAAAATATATATTTTATATAAAACATTATTCATAAATCATTTTCAGAAACCTAAACCTCTATAACTTTTGTTTTTTTGGTTTCACTTTTTAAACTTTTTTTTTTTTACTTCAACAATAATCTGCCAATCTTCTTTAAAATGGAACCAAACTCAAATCTGTGCTCCCAAGCGGAAACCACAGATTTATGACTCGGACATTTGGACCTGTGTGTGGGTTAAACTGCACTAACACACGCACACACACACACACACACACACACACACTCAAACACACACACACACACACACACACACGCACGCACGCACACACCTTCAGGCAGTCTAGGAACAGCTTCATGCCGTTACACTCCAGAAACATCTGGCAATTATCCGGCGTCTCGTCAGTGATGTTCCACAGCGCACTCCAGGAGAACTCCATCACCTGATCACACTGAACACACACACTCGTCATACAGTGACTACCAGAAACATTTACAATAATAATATTCATAATTTAAATGATTCCTCCACTTTGAGCTGATGAGGTTTTGCTGAAGTGTGTTTTCTGTAATTGCTAATGCTCTTTTTACACACACACACTGAACAACATGAAGCATTGCTTGGTCACTGGTTGAGCTAAACTGGTATTATCTAATTGTGTAGTTAAATTTAACAGCTGACAGATATTCAACATAATTCATGTGTGAGAGTCTAACAGAAGGACGGACAAAACCAGTCAAATATCCACTGATCTGAGAACTCTGAGTTCTGCTCATGTTTATAAACTATAGCGGATAAACTGATGATGTGAGAAATGTTGAAGGATTCTGAATAGTGATGGTTTGACTGTATAAAAATATGAACCAAAACTACAGTAGTTTATGAGTGACAGTGAGACGCACCATTCTGTCCAGCAGCTTCTTCTGGATCAGATTCAGCATCGTCTGCGACACACACACACACATACACACACACACATCATCAGACAATCGCATTAAAATGTGAATTGAATTGATTTCTATGAATCTATGAAACAGGAAACGCATCACTGCAGTTCCCATATGGCAGCAGTGTTAGACTAATGGGTTTATTGTAGCCTTCGTTATCCTCATCCTCATGTCAGACTGTGAGTCTGATACGGCTCCATAGGGCTGTGATTATGAGGCGTGTCTAACCGAACCAGGAAAAAAACAACTCCGCACTCGATTGGATAGACCTACAACCAATCAGAGCAACGCAGTAAGTGACGCATGTTGAGCTACGCATAGTTGTCAACAGAACTCAATTGAAAAACTGATGTGGGCGGGGTTCGGGCTGGCGTCCAGGCTAGGCTTTATGCATTATAGCGGGCGAATGTAAATAAACGCGTGTGAAAGCCCGATCTGGAGGAACATCTCCTTCTCTCCTCATGCCCTCAGAACACGAGTGCGGTGTGAGATACAGAAGCACGTGTAAAGATAGAGGCGTCACGACTCGACACTGAGGTCTCAGACACATGATAAAAGGAGAACAAAAAATCTACAGTTGATTAAAATGCTATATTTGGTTTTACAGTGTGTGTGTAAATGAATACGCTTGGACTCAGTGCTGATAATAACCCAACGCAGGACATTAGAAACGCCACAATAACAATATTCATGATTCTGAAGATGAAAACTGAATTATTGTAGATGAATATGCTTGATCTCTCATATATTTAAAATAATGTCGGCCACTTTTACTGATAACAAGATTTGGCATTACAGTATCAGGACACACAAATATCCCCCGATCGCATTATTATACATTATACTCTACATTATATATAGTAGTTTAATGTAGTACTGACACTAAAACCTTTAATCTTTATTTTGGGTGCACTATCCACCGTACATGTTGCGATATATTGTGACTGAGGAAAGCCGCAGTAGAGACGCTGCACAGGAGCTGAGAGAACATCACCGGTCGAGTGTTTACAGGAGAATAAAGCTTAAATCTGTGCGCGTCTCTCCAGGAGATCAGCGCCAGTCGCGTGTCGGTACCTTGACGAAGCCCATCTTGCCCACGGCCTCCTTGTGGTCGTTGTCGACCTGGCACACGAGGGCGTTGCACAGGTGCACGGCGATGCGCTGGATGGACTCGTCCTGACGCAGCGGCTCCAGGATCTTCAGCAGGAGCAGATTCACTCGCTCGTACTGGAACTCCAGCTCCTCCGGGATACTGAAGTTACACAGCGTCAGGCAGCAGTTCCTCTGGACCTGCACACACACACACGCACACAGAGATACGCGCACACACACACACACACGCACACACACACACACACACAGAAACAGATCTTGTCAGTTTTACAGAAACAAACCGTCAGCTATGTTTGCCAGAATACCTGTGCCCCTTGAGAGCTGGTGTGTGTGAGAGCTGTAGTGCTCGCAGTGGCTGACTTCAGTGTGTGTGTGTGTGAGTGTGTGTTGCCCTCACCGTGACCTCCTGGTACTGCTCCATGCCGTTGAGCACGACCTGTATGACCTGTCTGCGCAGACACACACTCTGGTCGCTGCGGTACTCTGTGTTGGTGAGGTAGAACAGAGCCGCGCTGCCCGTCACCTGGATGCTCTTATCGTACTTATGAGTCTTCAGCGCTGTGATCACCAGCTGGAACACACACACCACACACACGTCACACAGATCACATGACACGCGCGTGCACTGCGGAAACCAGTCAGAGATCACATGACTGCACTTGATACGCCTTACAGGAGACGTAATACTCAGAAATAAGACCGCACTGACACTATCAGATCAGAACACTCGTTATTGAACTGAATCAATCTGAATAATGACTCTATTGAGCTGTGTGTGTGTGTGTGTGTGTGACCTGTAGTGCTCGCAGTAGTTGACTGCAGTGTGTGTGAGTGTGTGTGACCTGTAGTGCTCGCAGTAGTTGACTGCAGTGTGTGTGAGTGTGTGTGACCTGTAGTGCTCGCAGTAGTTGACTACAGTGTGTGTGTGTGTGACCTGTAGTGCTCGCAGTAGTTGACTACAGTGTGTGTGTGTGTGTGTGACCTGTAGTGCTCGCAGTAGTTGACTACAGTGTGTGTGAGTGTGTGTGACCTGTAGTGCTCGCAGTAGTTGACTGCAGTGTGTGTGTGTGTGTGTGACCTGTAGTGCTCGCAGTAGTTGACTGCAGTGTGTGTGAGTGTGTGTGACCTGTAGTGCTCGCAGTAGTTGACTACAGTGTGTGTGTGTGTGATCTGTAGTGCTCGCAGTAGTTGACTGCAGTGTGTGTGTGTGTGTGTGACCTGTAGTGCTCGCAGTAGTTGACTACAGTGTGTGTGTGTGTGTGTGACCTGTAGTGCTCGCAGTAGTTGACTACAGTGTGTGTGAGTGTGTGTGACCTGTAGTGCTCGCAGTAGTTGACTACAGTGTGTGTGAGTGTGTGTGACCTGTAGTGCTCGCAGTAGTTGACTGCAGTGTGTGTGTGTGTGTGTGACCTGTAGTGCTCGCAGTAGTTGACTGCAGTGTGTGTGTGTGTGTGTGTGTGTGTGTGACCTGTAGTGCTCGCAGTAGTTGACTACAGTGTGTGTGAGTGTGTGTGACCTGTAGTGCTCGCAGTAGTTGACTACAGTGTGTGTGAGTGTGTGTGACCTGTAGTGCTCGCAGTAGTTGACTGCAGTGTGTGTGAGTGTGTGTGACCTGTAGTGCTCGCAGTAGTTGACTGCAGTGTGTGTGAGTGTGTGTGACCTGTAGTGCTCGCAGTAGTTGACTGCAGTGTGTGTGAGTGTGTGTGACCTGTAGTGCTCGCAGTAGTTGACTGCAGTGTGTGTGAGTGTGTGTGACCTGTAGTGCTCGCAGTAGTTGACTGCAGTGTGTGTGAGTGTGTGTGACCTGTAGTGCTCGCAGTAGTTGACTACAGTGTGTGTGTGTGTGACCTGTAGTGCTCGCAGTAGTTGACTGCAGTGTGTGTGAGTGTGTGTGACCTGTAGTGCTCGCAGTAGTTGACTGCAGTGTGTGTGAGTGTGTGTGACCTGTAGTGCTCG
The DNA here is from genome assembly GCA_030578255.1 of Tiaroga cobitis. Taxonomy (NCBI): domain Eukaryota; kingdom Metazoa; phylum Chordata; class Actinopteri; order Cypriniformes; family Leuciscidae; genus Tiaroga; species Tiaroga cobitis. The sequence continues at coordinate 438,669 of CM060611.1, read as the reverse complement.
CAGTAGTTGACTGCAGTGTGTGTGAGTGTGTGTGACCTGTAGTGCTCGCAGTAGTTGACTGCAGTGTGTGTGAGTGTGTGTGACCTGTAGTGCTCGCAGTAGTTGACTGCAGTGTGTGTGAGTGTGTGTGACCTGTAGTGCTCGCAGTAGTTGACTACAGTGTGTGTGAGTGTGTGTGACCTGTAGTGCTCGCAGTAGTTGACTGCAGTGTGTGTGAGTGTGTGTGACCTGTAGTGCTCGCAGTAGTTGACTGCAGTGTGTGTGACCTGTAGTGCTCGCAGTAGTTGACTGCAGTGTGTGTGAGTGTGTGTGACCTGTAGTGCTCGCAGTAGTTGACTGCAGTGTGTGTGAGTGTGTGTGACCTGTAGTGCTCGCAGTAGTTGACTGCAGTGTGTGTGAGTGTGTGTGACCTGTAGTGCTCGCAGTAGTTGACTGCAGTGTGTGTGAGTGTGTGTGACCTGTAGTGCTCGCAGTAGTTGACTGCAGTGTGTGTGAGTGTGTGTGACCTGTAGTGCTCGCAGTAGTTGACTGCAGTGTGTGTGAGTGTGTGTGACCTGTAGTGCTCGCAGTAGTTGACTGCAGTGTGTGTGTGTGTGTGTGACCTGTAGTGCTCGCAGTAGTTGACTGCAGTGTGTGTGAGTGTGTGTGACCTGTAGTGCTCGCAGTAGTTGACTGCAGTGTGTGTGAGTGTGTGTGACCTGTAGTGCTCGCAGTAGTTGACTGCAGTGTGTGTGAGTGTGTGTGACCTGTAGTGCTCGCAGTAGTTGACTGCAGTGTGTGTGAGTGTGTGTGACCTGTAGTGCTCGCAGTAGTTGACTGCAGTGTGTGTGAGTGTGTGTGACCTGTAGTGCTCGCAGTAGTTGACTGCAGTGTGTGTGAGTGTGTGTGACCTGTAGTGCTCGCAGTAGTTGACTGCAGTGTGTGTGAGTGTGTGTGACCTGTAGTGCTCGCAGTAGTTGACTGCAGTGTGTGTGAGTGTGTGTGACCTGTAGTGCTCGCAGTAGTTGACTGCAGTGTGTGTGTGTGTGTGTGACCTGTAGTGCTCGCAGTAGTTGACTGCAGTGTGTGTGAGTGTGTGTGACCTGTAGTGCTCGCAGTAGTTGACTGCAGTGTGTGTGAGTGTGTGTGACCTGTAGTGCTCGCAGTAGTTGACTGCAGTGTGTGTGAGTGTGTGTGACCTGTAGTGCTCGCAGTAGTTGACTGCAGTGCTGGATTCTGGCGATGTCGAACAGCTGGTTTATGGCTCGATGGGCGAGTTCAGGCCGTTGTTCAGTGTACGCCTCTATAGCGTTCAGAATCTGATCCTCGTTCTTCGAGCCGGTGACCTACACACACACACACACACAGACATCAATTAGAGCACCGAAAACAAGAAATACAGTCACTGCATGTGTGTGTGAGAGGGTGATTGTGCGTGTGTAAGTGAGAGTGTGTGTGTGTGTGTATGTGAGTTAGTGCATGTGTATGTACGTGTGTGTGTGTGTGTGTGTGAGAATGTATGTGTCTGTCTGTGAGTTAGTGTCTGTGAGTGAGTAAGTGTGTGAGTTTGTGCGTGTGAGTGTACATGTATGTATTTGTACGTGTGTGTGAGTGTGTGTGTGTGTGTGAGAGAATGTATGCGTGTGTGTCTGTGAGTGAGTGTCTGTGAGTGGGAGTTTGTGTGTGTGTAAGTGTGTGTAAGTGTGTGTGTGAGTGAGAGTGTGTGTGTGTGTGTGTGTGTCTGTGAGTGTGTGAGTGTAAGAGAGGGTGTAACTGTGTGTGTGAGTGTGTGAGTGAGTGAGTGAGTGTGTGTGTGTGAGCGGCACCTTATACGCTGGTATGTGTGTGACGGTGCAGAGTGTGGTGTTGTAAAGGCCCAAGAACTGCAACGGCCTCTTCAGCTCCTGAAACGGGTAAATGCTGCTCTTGCTCGGCTCGATGCTGCAAACACACACACACACACACACACACACACACACACACACACACAGAGAGATATCAATGTAAGTCGCTGTGGATAAAGACTCTGCTAATGCATGAATGTAGTGGTGAAGTAGCGGTGAAGTAGCGGTGAAGTAGCGGTGAAGTAGCGGTGATGTAGCGGTGATGTAGCGGTGATGTAGCGGTGACGTAGCCGAGATGTAGTGGTGATGTAGCCGAGATGCAGCGGTGATGTAGCGATGATGTAGCGGTGATGTAGCGGTGATGCAGCGGTGATGCAGCAGTGATGTAGCGATGATGTAGCGGTGATGTAGCGGTGATGCAGCGGTGATGCAGCGGTGATGTAGCGGTGATGCAGCGGTGATGTAGCGGTGATGTAGCGGTGATGTAGCGGTGATGTAGCGGTGATGCAGCGGTGCTCACCTCGGGCGGCCCAGCGCGTCCTCCAGCGCCGGCACCGTGACGTTGTCCAGCATGATGTGTCCGGAGATGTCCAGGGACACCAGGTCCACCAGACCCTGAGCGAGGCTGCTCAAAATCTTCCTCGTCATCTTAAACTTGGAGGATCTCTGGTTCTCCCGGGAGATATCCAGGTGTCTGAGGAAACATCTCGCTGATCGGCCGTCAAACGTTTACAGTCATTCAGATGATCGTGTTCAATAACTAACCTCTGGTGCTTCACGAGCCGGTCACAAATTACAGATGTTTCTTTTTTTTGTAAATGAAATCGAATGTACTATTTTTTTAGTTTGATAAATGTTATTTATTTAATATTTAGCATTTTTACTCTAATTTTTACAATTGGAATGGGACCCGTTAAAACCCGAATGACGTGTGTGTGTCCTCACCTGAGTTTGCTCATCTGCAGCAGAGTGTGTATGAGCTCCTCCGTCAGCTCCACGTTGTACAGCACAAGGGATGCCAGCCGCTGCTTCCACTGCGCGAGGAAGGCGGGGCGAGGAACGTGTACGCCGGACAGGTCGAGCGAGCTCAGCGCGGGCAGGGGCGTCAGCAGCGACTCCACGTCCAGCTCCGGCGTCAGGCCACCCACGTTCAGCACACGCAGACGACTGAACCCCTGGAAGCTGAAGCTGCGGTCCAGCGTGTGCGCGCGCACGTCCTCCTCCGCGTCCTCCTCCTCGTCGTCACATGCCGGCCTGAAGAAGAGGCTGGAGGAGCCGAAGAGGCTGAGCGACAGCAGAGAGTGCCTGAAGCGGAGGAGCGTCCGCAGGCCTCGGGCCGTCACGCGGGTGCAGGAGCTCAGGTGCAGCTCCATCAGATCCTACACACACATCAGCGGCAGTGTCAGACACACACATCAGCGGCAGTGTCAGACACACACATCAGCGGCAGTGTCAAACACACACATCAGCGGCAGTGTCAGACACACACATCAGCGGCAGTGTCAGACACACACATCAGCGGCAGTGTCAGACACACACATCAGCGGCAGTGTCAGACACACACAGAGCCTGTGATCTGGAGATAGTCTAAATCTGAACAGGTGTGGGGAATTTGTTTAAAGCCCCGCTGAAGTGCCTTGAAACGCGCAGCTGTGTGTGATGCGCTGACGTCATTTCCACTGAAACAGGAAGCTGAGGCGGGACATATTGAATGGCTCCTCCCCCTTTTCAAATAGCCAATAGCGTTTGTTTCCCTCACAGACTGACAGCACCATGGAAACGAATCCGAGCGCTGGTGATACGCTGGATTCAATCGTAGAGGTGCGAATAAATTCTAGTCGCTCGCTTCGGTCAGGTGGTGTTTATAGCATAGGGGGCGGAGCTTTACACTCTAGAGAGCATTTGATTGGACAGAAGATGTAATGAGAAGCTGAAGTACGCGGTGACGTCATGACCCGTGACCCGGAAGTGAGAGACTGAAAGTTTTGAATGCTTATATCTCCTAAATGCGAATTTTGTCATTGGTTTGGAACACACCGGCTTATTCATAACCGTAACCCTAACATATTCATGATAAGAGCTACAAAAAACATACATTTTGATTTCAGGGGGCCTTTAATAATGAACTAAATTTAATGTCTTTCATAATTAATGCATTTTGCAACATTGACACTGTTATCGAACTGAAATGAATCAACATTGAGCTGAACTGAATTTCTTTCATAATTGATTTGTTTTGCAGCATTGACACTGTTATTGAACTGAATCAATATTGAACTAAATTGAATTTCTTTCATAATAGTCTCGTTTTTGTCGTTGACAAAAATAATGCCTAAAAAAATGTCAACGAAATTAATACTGCAATCAGATCAACGTGTGATCGTCAACCAGTGTATCTCTGAGCTGAGCGAATGAGTGGAGGCGGGGCTAATTTGCATATTCATATGACCACGCATACTAAATGAGGCAAGGGTGTCGAGTTACATTCAAGATATTTTAAGGCACTTGAGAACGCAGTTTGTTTGGAAAAATCACTATTCTAAGCTCTTTCAAAGTAAATGTGTATTATATTCTAGAGGCGCATGGATTATGTTTTCAGCTGCTCTGAACGGAAACGTGTTCAGCATCATTAACACTCTGCAGGAAAAGCTGAAAGTTAAAGCGTGTCGGTCAGGTGATCATCTCACCAGACCGGTCTTATTACACAACCATCATGAAAGAACAAAGGCTGAGAGTGAAAGTATTGTGACACACTTGAGAAAAGCTTTTAAAGTTCTTTCAAGTTAAAATTCACGCTATCTATTGTCTAAATGCACTTTATTGTGAATGATTTATCCATGCATGTCTCATTTTATAAGCTGTTTCGACCTTTGAATGTCATAACCACTGTTGTCTTTAACTCATTACAAGTAACTTGAGTCACGTTATCAGAATACTTTTTCAAGTAACTAGTAAAGTAACACATTACTTTTTCAACTTACAACAAAATATCCAAATTACTTTTTCACATTTATTGACTGACAGCTCTCCTGTCCCGATGTTGAGAGGAATAAAGTGAGGAGGTGTGTGTGTGTGTGAACATAATGGTTATTGTAGTTCTAGACTAAATGTGAATGCATTTACTCATCTCACTTGCACGAAAACATTCAGTTAAAAAATTACTGTAGATTCAGAAATAAGAGTGTTGAACTTCCTTCTGTATCCTATTGTTCTTTAATCCAGAATAACAGCAGCTAAAGGGTTTGTTTGAACACTCTACTCTTACTCTACTCTACTCTAACTCTACTCTACTCTTACTCTACTCTACTCTTACTCTGCTCTTACTCTACTCTACTCTTACTCTGCTCTTACTCTACTCTTACTCTACTCTACTCTTACTCTGCTCTTACTCTACTCTTACTCTGCTCTTACTCTACTCTACTCTACTCTTACTCTACTCTACTCTTACTCTTACTCTACTCTACTCTTACTCTACTCTTACTCTACTCTTACTCTACTCTACTCTTACTCTACTCTTACTCTACTCTACTCTTACTCTGCTCTTACTCTACTCTACTCTACTCTTACTCTACTCTTACTCTACTCTACTCTACTCTTACTCTTACTCTGCTCTTACTCTGCTCTTACTCTGCTCTTACTCTGCTCTTACTCTGCTCTTACTCTACTCTAACTCTACTCTGCTCTTACTCTGCTCTTACTCTGCTCTTACTCTAACTCTACTCTACTCTGCTCTTACTCTGCTCTTACTCTGCTCTTACTCTGCTCTTACTCTAACTCTGCTCTTACTCTGCTCTTACTCTGCTCTTACTCTGCTCTTACTCTGCTCTTACTCTGCTCTTACTCTGCTCTTACTCTGCTCTTACTCTACTCTTACTCTACTCTGCTCTTACTCTGCTCTTACTCTGCTCTTACTCTGCTCTTACTCTAACTCTGCTCTTACTCTACTCTTACTCTACTCTTACTCTACTCTTACTCTACTCTTACTCTACTCTTACTCTACTCTTAGTCTACTCTTAGTCTACTCTTAGTCTACTCTTAGTCTACTCTTAGTCTACTCTACTCTTGCTCTACTCTTAGTCTACGGCTCATGTAGGTTGTCTTCAAACCGGAAGGTTGGTGGTTCAATCCCTGGTTAACCTGACCAAGTGTCGAGGAGTCCATGAGCAAGCCAAAACCGTGTTATTAAAATATTTTTTACAAACATTTTTTATCATAGAGAATGTTTAAATACTAATATCAGCTTACGAGTGAAACGGAGGCGGAGTTAGTGGTGGTGCTTCTGCTACTGCTGGAGATGATTCGGGAGAAATCTCTGCCCCTTTACCGATCAGAGCGCACGCTGACACGAGTAAAGCCTTGTTTATACTCGACGCGTCCTCTTTTACTGTCTATGGTCCGCACAAACGCGAAGGTGCGCGCGGCAAAAATGACGCGTTGGGTGCGCAAGACCGGCAGACCCCATTTCGCATTACTGTGTGCACAGCTTTTTTTTGTAACAGCGTGCGCGGCGCCGCATCCGAGGATGAACGACTTCAAGCCGAATCTGCCCGAGCATGTACGTCTCACCGCACCGGCACCCTTGCGCGTCTAAATTGCAGTTCATTGCACATTTTTTTTTTGTTAAGGATTTGTTTACTGTGTGTGATTAATTTAATGGAAAGCACATTCACTTCTAGTTGTCTTGCTGTTCATTTTAAATAAACGTAGAGCAAGTAGATCAGTGTCTGCTCCTTTATTGAAACTAAGTTGTACTATAATAACCATAGACTGTGATAATAACAGACGAACGTCGCAACCCCCCCCCCCCCAACCCCCGACGGTTATGTTACGAACCGTCACATTTGACTCACGTCCTAACCGTCATCACCAATTCTGAAACCGGTACACCCCTACCTCTCTGTAAGCAATCGAGCTCTCTTTCCACGAAATCCGAAATACCTCTAGTTTAGTTTTCTTCCAGTTGCGCTCCATTTTTCTTGTGTCATGTGCCATTTCTATTTGATTTGACCCTTGATGTAACTTATTGGTATTAAATCAAATTTTCAAAAAACAAGCATTTAATTAAGAAGTCACTAAATGAAGCACATTTTAGGTTACCTGATATGTTTTACAGTGCTGTTAACTGTACAGTCTTTATCAAGAAATCCTATGAAAAATAATTCATAGAAAAATAATATCCTTCTGCAGGACATTAAATTCTTTACAATAATAGAATATAGTATGAAAGAAAAGTAAGCTGTTACACTGAGATGGTTAGGGAAAACCATAAAGTGTTTTTGTACAGTCAGCATTAAACCATCAAAGTTAAATGATTGTTTATTGCTTATGAATTTACAATATTTTCTTTAGCAGAGGGTTTCAAACTTTTTAATGGCAATGAGCCCTAACCCTACCCTTGTGAGATTCTTTATTTAGGCTATAATATAATAAAATATAGGCCTATAATATAATATAATATAATATAAAATTGAAGTATTTGAAGTGATATATCAGTTTAAATGCTTCAATTTGTTTACATATTATATTATTATAGTATGAAAACAAACTGAAGCATTTAAATAGATCTAATAGCTAAATATTTTCACACACACACACACACACACAAACATCTATTTAAACTAATGATGTATTTTGAGTTTGCACGCGGTGGGTGTGTAATTGTTACCGTTCTGTGTCCATCAACCGTCACTGTCGGTGAGGACACAGTTCTATAAAGGAGAGCCTGGGCTGGCTTCTCACCTGTTCCCGACACTATCTATGGTCTAAAGGCAATGTATTGTGAATGATTTATTCATGCATGCTTCTGTTTTGACCTTGTAATGTTTCATTAGAATGTCATAACTGGCTTCTTAAACTCCGCCCCTGCTCAGGCTCAGCCCAGCCTCCACGTGCGAGTGCCCCACCCACATGCACTCATCAGCCCGGGGCTGGTTCCTCACCTGTTTGGCGAGGGCCTCCAGGTCCCGGTCCCGGATGAAGTCGTCCCGCAGGTGCAGGCGTGTGATTCTGGTGCTGCGCGGGTCACTGAAGAGCTGGAAGAACCCGTCCTGCGGCTCAAACTCACTGTCTGTGTGCACCAGATCCATGTAGCTGTCAATCAAAGCATCAGCGTCAGCCTCAGAGAACGAAGACTCAACCGACTAAAGAGACCAATGTGTTGCTGAGCTCCTCACTCAGACACACACTCAGACACACAGACACACACACACACACTCACGCGTGCACCAGCCGGTCGCAGATCTCGCTGGGCAGGAACACGTCGGGTCGCAGCCGCAGCCGGTTCTGCTCGCTGTAGCACAGGGTTCTGCGCAGGTTCTTCAGGCAGAACACGGTGACCAGGGTCATCAGGCTCTCCGGGTCGTCGCCCGCCGCCGTCGCCATGACGACGATCGCTCAGAACTGCAGGACTGCGGCCCGGGTCTCAGCGCCGCACATGGAGCAGGACCAGAACACACTCCACCTGAGCGAGCAGAACACACTCCGCTTTACAACACACTGACATCAGTGATCCGACCGCACTCACACCATCACAACTAATGTTCTCCACTGACTGTAGATCAGCACTGGCAGCTCTGCAGCACATCAGCTGAAGCGAAGTGGGTTCATGATTGACTCGCTTTGCAGCATTGACACTGTTATTGAAACGAATTGAATCAACATCGAACTGAATTGAATTAGTTTCATAAATGATTTGTTTTGCAGCATTGACACACCAGGGCTCCAGACTAACTTTTTTCACTAGGAGCACAGTGGCCCCCAACTGAACATTTTAGGGGCACAACCAGAAAATTTAGTAGCACACACCGTAAATCAACATCCTAACCAAATATTCACATTTCTACTAATTTCCAGTGTATTACTAATAAAAACTTTGATAATAGATGCAGAAATTACAATGCCTTTGCGCTCTGATTTAACGGTACAACCTCTTGTCTTCTAAAAGCAACCGGCAGTGGCGTTGCTTTTTGATTTATTAACATGTCACCGCATACTCTATGCTTGAGGCTAAGATTGTGTTTAACTTTTGTGTTTAAACTGTGAAGTGCCTGCACTGTCGGCAAACTTTGTGTTCCCCACAGTTATGGGGTAGCGACTGCAACATTCGCAGGTCATGGAATTCGTCTCCTTCCAGTACTACCTTAACCAGCTGAACTCGTCTCCTTCCAGTACTACCTTAACCAGCTGAATTCGTCTCCTTACAGTACTACCTTAACCAGCTGAATTTGTCTCATTACAGTACTACCTTAACCAGCTGAATTCGTCTCCTTCCAGTACTACCTTAACCAGCTGAATTCGTCTCCTTACAGTACTACCTTAACCAGCTGAACTTGTCTCTACAGTACTACCTTAACCAGCTGAACTCGTCTCCTTCCAGTACTACCTTAACCAGCTGAACTCGTCTCCTTCCAGTACTACCTTAACCAGCTGAACTTGTCTCTACAGTACTACCTTAACCAGCTGAACTCGTCTCCTTCCAGTACTACCTTAACCAGCTGAATCCGTCCCCATCCAGTACTACCTTAACCAGATGAATTCGTCTCCTTCCAGTACTACCTTAACCAGCTGAACTCGTCTCCTTCCAGTACTACCTTAACCAGCTGAACTCGTCTCCTTCCAGTACTACCTTAACCAGCTGAATTCGTCTCCTTCCAGTACTACCTTAACCAGCTGAATTCGTCTCCTTCCAGTACTACCTTAACCAGCTGAATTCGTCTCCTTACAGTACTACCTTAACCAGCTGAACTCGTCTCCTTACAGTACTACCTTAACCAGCTGAACTCGTCTCCTTACAGTACTACCTTAACCAGCTGAACTCGTCTCCTTCCAGTACTACCTTAACCAGCTGAATTCGTCTCCTTCCAGTACTACCTTAACCAGCTGAATTCGTCTCCTTCCAGTACTACCTTAACCAGTTGAATTCGTCTCCTTACAGTACTACCTTAACCAGCTGAACCCGTCTCCTTACAGTACTACCTTAACCAGCTGAACTCGTCTCCTTCCAGTACTACCTTAACCAGCTGAACCCGTCTCCTTCCAGTACTACCTTAACCAGCTGAATTCGTCTCCTTCCAGTACTACCTTAACCAGCTGAATTCGTCTCCTTCCAGTACTACCTTAACCAGCTGAACTCGTCTCCTTCCAGTACTACCTTAACCAGCTGAACCCGTCTCCTTACAGTACTACCTTAACCAGCTGAATTCGTCTCCTTACAGTACTACCTTAACCAGCTGAATTCGTCTCCTTACAGTACTACCTTAACCAGCTGAATTCGTCTCCTTCCAGTACTACCTTAACCAGCTGAACCCGTCTCCTTACAGTACTACCTTAACCAGCTGAACCCGTCTCCTTACAGTACTACCTTAACCAGCTGAATTCGTCTACTTACAGTACTACCTTAACCAGCTGAATTCGTCTCCTTACAGTACTACCTTAACCAGCTGAACTCGTCTCCTTCCAGTACTACCTTAACCAGCTGAACCCGTCTCCTTACAGTACTACCTTAACCAGCTGAATTCGTCTCCTTACAGTACTACCTTAACCAGCTGAATTCGTCTCCTTCCAGTACTACCTTAACCAGCTGAACCCGTCTCCTTACAGTACTACCTTAACCAGCTGAACCCGTCTCCTTACAGTACTACCTTAACCAGCTGAATTCGTCTACTTACAGTACTACCTTAACCAGCTGAATTCGTCTCCTTACAGTACTACCTTAACCAGCTGAACTCGTCTCCTTCCAGTACTACCTTAACCAGCTGAACCCGCCTCCTTATGCTACGTTCACACCGGACGCGAATAGCGCGTCAGGCGCGAGTGGTTTCAATGTTAAGTCAATGCAAAGACGCGTTACGCGCGTAAAAAGTGGCCAGTTTGTTGACTTTTTTACACTCATATTTTGAGTATGTAAAAAAGCACCAATGCTGAAGTTTTCTATGTTTCCTAATCATTTAACAACATGTATTCTTTACTTCAATGAGCTCATTGTTTCTGCCTGAACTTAATGCATTGTTTAACAAAGAAACTGAATGAAAATGAATTGAAATGCATTACACTGTCACCTCTGATAACAGATCACTCTAAATTGTAATTTAGACACATGCATTTTCTGTAAAGCTGCTTTGAAACGATATGTATTGTGAAAAATGCTATACAAATAAATGTGAATTAAATTAGATATAGGCTACTGGGGGGCGGGATATAGCCTATGCCTCGCGCTCCGCACACATCAAGCTGCCGCAAAGCACTGGCAAAAGTAGCCTAATGATTATGGTTGTGCCGGGAAACAATAGCAAGGAGATATTTTAATCGTTTATTAATGAACAAGTGTTTACTAATGGTGTGTTCACACCGAACGCGAATTTAATTATTTGCGCGAGTTGATTACATACAAAGTCAATGCAAAGACCCGATGACAATGCAGTGCTGAAGTGTCCACTATCCTCTCCCTATGGAGGATCCCTTTCCCACTCTACAGATAAAGCGTTGTGAATTCCGGCTCGCGTACCCCGAAGTGATCAAATAAAACAAAATTCTGTCAAGTAAGACAAGTAGTTTGTTTAGGCTGGGTTGTATGAATTAAGTCAAATATATTTATATAGCGCTTTTCACAATACAGATTGTATCAAAGCTGCTTCACAGTATCAATCAAAACAACTTAACAATGTTTGTTTATTACTGGAAAAAAAAGACATCCAAGTTTGGTAGAGCTGATCAATGGTATGATTGGTTAATTAATTTGAATATCCCCAACTGAGCAAGCCAAAGGCAATTATAAACCTGCGCACATATTTAAAAAGCACATAACTATAGAATCAATTCTGAATGAGCATGTGAACGCCGTCAGCGTTAATCACAGGTTCGCGTTTAAAGTCTGATCATTTCGACGGAGGTGAATCAATCAAAGTTAACTTTAGCTGGAAATAACATTATTCAAGAACCGCTATAACGCCAAAACAATCTGTTACCTTAAATTATATGTTTATCTCTGTAAAGCTGCTTTGAAACAATCCATTGTTAAAAGCGCTATATAAATGAAGATGACTTGACGACGTGAATAGACGCATCATGACGCGAATTGAGCGACGCGTTTGCCGCGAACGTCTTCCGCGCAAGTTGAAAAATGTGAACTCGAGCGGAAGATTCAAGCGTCTAACTAGACCACAGTCTATGAACTAGACGCGATAGGCGCGTATTTGACGCTCTATTCGCGTTCGGTGTGAACACATCATTACTCTCAAGTGTATTCTGTGCGCTTCTAATGGCGCTTTTCCACTGCATAGTACGGCTCGCTTCGGCTCGGCTCACTTGTGGCGCTTTTCCACTGCATAGTACGGCTCGCTTTAAATGGTACCACCTCTGTCGAGGTTCCAAGCGTACCGTACCGATACTAAAATGTGACGTGAACACACTGCAGATCACTGATTGGTCAGACAGAATCGTCACTACCATTGTATTTGCGAGACATTACCGCTAGATTTAAATAGCCAGTAACAGCCACCGCTGTTCTTCACAAAGAACCGGCAAAAGTAATGATTATGAATATGTAAAATATAGCAAGGAGATATTTTAATTGTTTATTAATAAACAAGTGTTTTCTTTGTCGGCTAAGATGAAGTTGACGATGCTGACTCGCGATCTTCAATAGCCTAGTGAACACGCCAGAGAGAAATGCACAATTAAGGATTGCATAAGCAGAGAGCAGTCTGTAGTCTGTTTTCTTTCGTTTTGAATTGTTCTGTTTAAAAGTAGACATGTGAGTAGGGCTGCAACTAACGATTATTTTGATAATCGATTAATCGGACGATTATTTTTTCGATTAATCGATTAATCGGATAAAAATCCCAATTTGATTTTTTGTTTATTATAACTAAATAAAACCCTAAATCAGGGTTGTGGCGAGCAGGACGAGGCCGAGGGACGTGAGAGATGCGAGACCGGTGCGTCTCACAGGTGTCGTTCATTATCACTCACGCCACCGGCCTCTCACGTCCCTCGGCCTCGTCCTGCTCGCCACAAGGGTATTTATGTGTAAAAGTGTACTTTAAAAAGTGCAAAAGCCACACATTGAGTTTCACTAATATCAATATTTGCTTTGTTTTTAATGATAATTGCTAATGCCAAGTTGACAACCATGATTAATGTAAAATTAATTAAAAATTATATCCAACATATGTTTTAGCAATTTTTGTTAAAACAAATTTACACAGACATGTTGTTCAGATGTGAAGATATAAACTAAAAACATCTCAAATATATAATTCATTTAATTTTTATTTTAAATTAATGGAATTATAAGGATAATAGATAAAATAAATATAGAAAGACTGAAAACAAGCGTGTGAACATAGAGCCGCAGTAGATCGCGTTTGAAAAACAATTAAAACTTAATATTAGACAAATGCTATAAAAAGAGAACGGGATGGAGGTACGCAGACGCTAATAGGCTTGATTAAAAGGACAGGAAAAATGATGCATTAGTGCACAAGCATTCACTGAAAACCACTGAGTACAGTGACTAAAAACAATCTTTTACTGCTGCTGTTATTAACTGCCTTTATATTTAGTGCTTCACTTTGTAAACACCGTTTTAATTTAACCTATTTCTGCGGAAGCGCTATTTTAATCCATCACTTATGTTGCGAGCGAACTGATTGCGCAACCTGATGCTCGAGACAAAATACAGACATCCCAAGTCTCGCGGAAGATCCGGGAGTCTCCCGCATATTGATAGCGGCTCCCTGATGCCTGCAAATGAGTTCAAACTCCCGGAATCTAGAGCGCGCGAGCAAGAGCGCGCATGCGAGACAGAAGAGACTGTGCTCCAAACATAGACTGTAAACAAGATCTCGGTCTCGGCGCGCACAACAGATCGGCGAAGGGAGAGAGACCTTGCGTGTGTCTCATGAAGCAGCGCATGTAAGACAGAGAGCATCATGATTGGCCCGTTTCAACCAATCACCAGTAAACGCTTCCCGTGACGTAAGCAGACCAACTAATCGATAATGACATTCGTTGACAACTATTTTAATAATCGATTTTAATCGATTAAATCGATTAGTTGTTTCAGCCCTACATGTGAGGCAAGTAGACTACCTTATGCTGAGTTTCGGTTCATTTATGAGACGCGCTCCAGTTCACGCGCCGGCGCCTCCGTATCCTATCTATCGTCTGCTATATTTACTTCTTATTTATTAAATCCAGGCAATTGGTTGATGAAACATTGATCAAAATTAAGATACAATTCATACAAAACGAAATTCAGGTTAAAGAAAGGTTTTGTGCTTTCTGTTGGATGTCTAAGTGAAAGTTTTAAAGCATCTTTTAGTGCCGCTTTCAGAGCAATCACGTCCGTAACGGAGAACAGGTCCGTAACATTGTTTTTCCTCATAAATGCGAACATGAAAAATAAAATAAAATAAAATAAAATGAATATTTTATGTACTGTGGAGACTGAGAGCTAACCCTTCTTCATCCGGTGGGTAGTATTTGGTTTGCGCAGTGTAATTCACATAATCACTAAAAAATATTTTGCCTCCAAGTTTTTTTTTTTTTTTAAGCAATCAGAAATCCGAGGGCACTGCTATAATCCCACCCACAGAAGCGGCACTAACTGCAGTGGAAAACCAAACCGAGCTAAAGCGAACCGAGCCGTGCCGTGCTGAGCCGAGTCGTACACGCAGTGGAAAAGCGAAGCGAGCCGAACCGAGCCAGCAGTGGAAAAGCGCCATAAGTGCCTTATCAGATTTACCGTGTTACCGGTCTTGGCAGCAATTATCTTGTCGAAAATATTGCATCGCGTGCTTCTGACATTGAGTCTGGCACATAGGTAGCCTACACTTTGGATCATTTCCACGTTTTCTATCTATCTGGATTGGGACGCTTCGACCACACACACACACACACACACACACACACACACTAGCGACGAGCTACGTCTCTGGGCAGCCGCGTAAGTGAGTGTCTCTCTTGACCATATAAGTTCACTTAAAGCATCACAGACTCTGCTAGTAGGATACTCACCAAGACAGACATGTTGACATACTTTTTGTGTGAATTTGTCCATTCAAGTGCAAGACTTGAAAGAGAACTCAATATTTGCGCTGTCTGAAATGAGTAGCCTACACATACACACACACGCGTGCGCGCACAGACCTTCTAGAAGCGAGTTCTCTTTCGTGTCTTGCTCTTGAATGTTTACATTGGCAAAACTTAAATGAGTTTAGTTTAAACACCGATGGTAACGTCTGCAGTTCAGGTCTCGCCTGCGCTCGTGCGCTATCAACTCCCGGGTGATGACAGGTCATCTTCGAGATTTGGCACTCACATTGAACAGTGTTTACAAAGAGTAATCGTTTTGTTCACGTTTTTTTTAATTATCGCTGTTGTAATGTATTATTTGGGAAGCCAGAAAGTGAATTTAACTGGCACACTAGCCGCAGGTTGGAAGAACGAGTCAGTAGTTCGCTTGTTCATTGCTCAGACGCACAGCAGGTTGTCTCCGTCTCCTTCCCACAGACGTTTAAACGCGCGCTCGATTATCTCTAGGCCCCTCCCCCTCCACACATTAGCCACTCACAGTGGCCATTCCCTATTCTTCTCACACTCATTGGCCTGCCACACATTCCGGATTCATTGAGAAGCCCCTTCCACGTTTAACGTGTAAAAAAAAAAAAAAAAAAAAAGGGACAAATTTACTGGTCGCACATGTGCAACTGGATGTAAAATTCAGTCACACACTCTCAAATTTTGGTCGCAAAATTTTGTTCACACACACACTATCCAACTGAATTTAATAAACTTTGAACTGCATGATACAGCATTGACACTGTTATTGAACTGAATTGAATTAGTTTCATAATTAATTCGTTTTGAAGCATTGACAATTTTATCCAACTGAATTGAATTAGTTTCATAACTAATTAATATTGTAACATCAACACACACACACACACACCATTATCCAACTGAATTTAATCAACTTTGAACTGCATGATGCAGCATTGACACTGTTATTGAAATGAATTAGTTTCATAATTGATTCGTTTTGCAGAATTGACACTGTTATTGAAATGAATTGAATCAACATTGAACTGAATTGAATTAATTTCATAACTGATGAATATTGTGACATTGACACACACACACACTATCCAACTGAATTTAATCAACTTTTAACTGCATGATACAGCATTGACACTGTTATTGAACTGAATTGAATTAGTTTCATAATTAATTCGTTTTGCAGCATTTACAATTTTATCCAACTGAATTGAATTAGTTTCATAACTGATTAATATTGTAACATTGACACACACATCATTATCCAACTGAATTTAAATCAACATTGAACTGAATTAGCTTCATAATTGATTCGTTTTGCAGCATTGACAGTTATTGAACTGAATTGAATCAACATTGAACTGAATTGAATTAGTTTCATAACTGATGAATATTGTGACATTGACACACACACACGCACACACATCATTATCCAACTGAATTTAATCAACATTGAACTGAATTAGTTTCATAACTGATTCGTTTTGCAGCATTGACATTGAACTGAATTGAATTATTTTCATAACTGATGAACATTGTGACATTGACACTGACACACACACACACACACACACACACACACACACACACACACACACACACACACACACACACACATCATCATCATCATCATCATCAGTTCTAATCACAATTCCACTCTATTATATCCCAGTGTTGTGTGTCGCTACAGTTGCGGCTCGCTGTTGTTCACCCGCACAGGAATACTCCTGATAACACCAGCTCTTCCTCATATCGCGGAGGTTATGCTCGGTCTCCTCATATCGCGGAGGTTATGCTCGGTCTCCTCATATCGCGGAGGTTATGCTCGGTCTCCTCATATCGCGGAGGCTATGCTGGGTCTCCTTCAGCGAGGAGCTTATACTGTACAGCGACGCTGCCGCTGGACTGTCGATGTTTGTGTCCGTGTTGATCTGGCGAAGAGTGTTAGCGTGCTGGCTAGCCGTTAGCAGCTCATAAAGCGCGAGAGTTTAATATCGTCGTTCAGTGATTGACAGCGTCTGTCGCGCGCAGCGCGTGCGTGTGTCTCTTACCTGACGCCGGTACACCAACTGACGCGCCGCTTCGATTCACAAGAAATGCAGAAATATGAACATGATCTAATGATGATCTCCGCCGCTCTGATGTCAACAACAACCTGCGCCACATCCGGGTCACCTTTGCACGTGACGCGATCACTTCCGGTTCGGGGTGATCGATCGGGGAGCTGATGAGAAGTGGGTTAATGAAGTCTACTCTAGAATCATCCCAGATATTAAATAAGATTATAAAGTCATCTGTGAACAGAGTTAACATGTTTAAATGAGATCGTTCTATCCCCCTACTAAACGAAAGTGATGTGATTTATTTCTTTGCCTTTCTTTTTAGTTATTTAATTTGCTTATTTATTTAATAATTTTATGTAGTATTTTCTGTTTAAATGTCAATACTCTATGTCCCTCGTACAGAGTTAATTGTTCTACTCATTGTAAAGTTCAAATGTCAGTGGGATTTATGTTAATTTAATGAACGTTAATTGTTGATTAATGTTTCAAAATGTTAATATATAAATAAATAAATGTTTATTAATAAAAAGTCCAGTCAAACTCTCTCCTGTTATGATAATAACTCCATCTCTGGATATTACGACATGAAACACATGCCCGTTTATATTTTTATTGATATAAATCAAATTCAGGGCTGATTTCATCTCTTTTTATCTACTTTATCTAGGCTACATGCTCCCTTGTTTTTTTTTTTTTTTTTTTATTAAAACATATAATGATCATATTATAAAATAATTTTTATAATAAAAAATATTTTTTTATAAAACGTTACTGTAATGTGTGTGTGTGGGATAATCTAAACGACAGTATGCATTTTTCATTCATAAATAAAAATGGTCACACTAATAATTAATAAACTATCATTTAAAAAACAATGCTGTCAAGCATCAATAGTTTTTTTTAAGAATTAAAATTACAGTCAGTATTGAAATAAATAAGTTTAGTACAGTGAGTAAACCAAATAAACAAGCATAAAAAAGACAAAGCAGTGACAAACTTAAAAGTTAAACAAAAATGTGAACATGTTTTTATTGCAGCTTTCTTGTTTTTCAAACCCAATATTGTTTTTAGGTATTGTTGAATTTCTGGCTTGCTGAACAAAGGCTTGTTTCCTCGAAATTTACATTTATGAATACTAAATTTAGCTAACAGAAGAAGCAGATTAATTAAGTAATATTCCTTATGATAAGATTTGTCATAATAGAAAAAAACAAATAACATATTTTTAAAGCACTGTTGAAAGGCCTGATATGAGCTTTAATAAAGGAGCAGGAATATGACGATGGGTAATATTTATAAATTAGTTTTAGGGAAATTTCTTTGATTTTGTTTGTGATTAAATATTTATGAGGAAGTTTCCCGATTTGATTCCACACCAGATTATCAGCACAACCGTTTCAGAATGTTATAACAGCAGGTCTGGACTCTGGAGACAATATCCCTTTGAAACAAAGCCCGTAACGATTATTATTTTTAATATAGGAAAGAGAAAGACCGTATGGCCTGTGGCGTACTCCGGCGCGTCTGGAGATAGCAGAGGACAGGTGTTTGTAAGAAGCACTGTTAGACCAGAGGAACAGCATCATAACCACAGCAACATCCGTAGAGTAACTGGATATTATATTTAAGGAAATTCAGAATCGGTCAATAAGTCCTTCATGGCTATACAGTTGGCTAACAAAAACTATATCATTACAAAACCAATTTATAAGAAATATAGGTTTAGATTTTACAGAATGTACTTATTTTCCCAGATAAAACACTTGTTTGGAGAAAAATCGTGTTTATTGATTAAATTCCAGGAAAGAAGCATCTCAGTCATCAATAGCCATTCACGGTAGAGTGTTTCGTGTCCCGGCTCACGATCGTGAAATGTGACGCTGATTTGTGATGTGTTGTGATGTTTTGTGTTGTAATGTGTTATGATGTGTTGTAACGGAACTAACGCGCGCGGCCCGTGTTTCCGGGGGACTGTTTTCCTGGAGCGCGCGACTGAACCAGTCCAACATGTCGAGCTCCTACAGAAACAGGTGAGAAACACAACAAACACGCCATTAAACGCGCCTTCTCACTCACACACACACACTTTACTTCATCAACACGCGCAACACACCGCGTTTATATCAGACGCGCGGGGCAAGCGTGATGACACCGCTGAAGTGTGTGTGTGAGTGTGAGTGTGAGTGTGAGTGAGTGTGAGTGTGAGTGAGTGTGAGTGTGAGTGTGAGTGTGTGTGTGTGAGTGAGTGAGTGAGTGAGAGAGTTAGTGAGTGAGTGATTGATTGTGTGTGCGCGCGCGCGTGTGTGTGTGTGTGTGTGTGTGTGTGTGTGAGAGTGAGTGAGTGAGTGAAAGAGAGAGAGAATGAGTGTGTGAGTGAGAGAGAGTGTATGTATGTGTTTGTGCGAGTGTGTGTGAGAGAGAATGAATGAGTGTGTGTGTGTGTGAGTGAGAGAGAGAGAGTGTGTGTTTGTGCAAGAGAGAGAGAGTGTGTGTGTGTGTGTGTGTTTGTGCGAGAGAGAGTGTGTGTGTGTGTGTGTGTGTGTGAGAGAGAGAGAATGAGTGTGTGCGAGAGTGTGTGTGTGAGAGAGTGAGTGAGTGAGAGAGAGAGAGAGAGTGTATGTGTTTGTGCGAGTGTGTGTGTGTGTGTCGTTGTATAAAGTCTGTCCAGTTTTAGTTTTAAAGCCCTTTTCACAAGATAAACAGTTTGAAAGAAGAAATCATTAATGTTAGTGTTATTAATTCTTCAATAACATGTTTTTGTGAATTTAAACTCACCCAGATTAGCTGTAAGTAAAGTAATGATATCTTGCTTTTGATTAATTCTCTTTCTCATATTGATTTTTAAATCTCAAGAATTGTAATAATAATGTCACGTTTACCTCAGAAAAGCCTTTCAGTGAGCATAACCTCTGGAGAGGAGCGTTATGATACACATACGCACTATATTACATAATCATCATATTCTTACTCAACCTGTCCTTCAATATTTAATGTCTTTGAATAAATCCATCAGGAAAACTAATTTTTAATGACCGCCCCCTTTTAAATGTTTAAAAAATGAATTGGAGTAGAAACATAATTGTCATTAAAAAGTTATTAATATAATAAACTGCAATTTAAATGTTTGTACACGCATCAGTTGTTAATGTGACCCGTGATATTACAGTGATGCTTCAGTTCTGAAAAATATACAAATGAATCGAGATCAGAATTGAATCGAAGCGCAAGCTTGTGAATCGTAATCAGATCATGTGATGCTCAGCTCTAATATTCATATTTTGGTGATATCAGCGTTTGACTGAGAGTCTGTCTTCGCTTGATTCCGCCTCTGGTTTGAGTCTGAAGCGCTGGTAAATGAGCGACAGGATTCACTCGAGCTGAAAGTTCAGTCGGAGTCAGCCAGTGATCAATGAATCACTCTGAAGTTCTGTGAATTAAAGGACCAAATGACTCCCTAGATTGGCCGAGATCTTCAGCTGTTCCTGAGGAAAACTTTTCTTCTGCGAAACACAAAAGAAGGTGTTTTGAGAAAGTCTGTGAGTAGGGCGAGTAAATGACACCAGAATGATGATTTCTGTCTGGACTGTCCCTTTAAGAGTGCATACTGACTTCTGATTGGGCGGTTTGATCATGTGATGCATGTCCACTATCCTCTCCCTATGGAGGATCCCTTTCCCACTCTACAGATGAAGCGTTGTTGATAATCCGGCTCGCGTACCCCGAAGTGATAAAATAAAACAAAATTCTGTATCAAAATTTATAGGCAAGACAAGTAGTTTGTTTAGGCTGGGCTGTATGAATTATAAACCTGCGCACATATTTCAAAAGCACATAACTATAGAATCAATTCTGAATGCGCATGTGAACGCCGTCAGCGTTAATCACAGGTTCGCGTTTAAAGTCTGATCATTTCGACGGAGGTGAATCAATCAAAGTTAACTTTAGCTGGAAATAACATTATTCAAGAACCGCTATAATGCCAAAACAATCTCTGTTATCTTAAATTATATGTTTATCTCTGTAAAGCTGCTTTGAAACAATCCATTGTTAAAAGCGCTATATAAATGAAGATGACTTGACTTGATGCAGCAGATGCTCTTTCCTCCAGATGTTAATACAAAGATGATCGAGTGTTTTGACAAAGATCTGTGTCATAATGTTCATGAATGAGTTTATTTCACTTTTTAGATTCTGGATCCGAAACCTTTCTGTTCCTCATAAAAATATTCATGTTTTTACAAATGTTATTAAACATGTTACCTTTCCATTTTTTAATTCAGATGAATTATTGTTCAGTATTAATAAATTCAATTAGTTAATATTAATAATAATGTTCAAAAAAATATTAAAGGGGTCATATAATGCCATTTTTGTACAAGCTAATATGATTCTTTAGGGTCTAAATTAAAAGTTTGTAATATACTTTAATTAAAAATTCTCATTAGTATTGTAAGAAAACACTTATTTTACCTGGTCAAAAACAGCTCTGTTTTCAGCTCGCCGTTTCAGTGCATATGCCTTTAAATGATAATGAGCTTTGCTGACTCCGCCCCTCTGTTCTGCGCATACACCGTTTGTAACACAATAACACAATAACCACGCGTTGTTTATTATAAACGTGGGATTATGAATTATATTGAGAACGTTGTACATAGAAAACATGCTGTAATGTACCGCATTCATCGTGAAGCGTGCAGCTGGCGATTTGCAAAGATTATATAAATATTAATATAAAGATTAATAAAATGTTACACTCACTTTAGTTCTTCTGAAGGTTCAGCAGGAACACGAATAGGTTTCGATCCTTTATTCATGAGCAGCTTCTCAGCAAAACCAGCTTTACACTGATCCTCGTTTATAAAGCAGTCCACTGAGAAATGATTCGCGCAAACATGAGAGCATTGACGTTGCTCGTGGGGAATATTCCCTTCGAAAACAAACTCAGCCACTGCGTCTTCAGCGGTTCGGATTTAGGAACATTAAAATGACTGTGTTCGTTATTACACCCAAGAACAGAACACCACAATCGCTTAGACGCCATTCTGCTCATAGACAGTGCTCCAGCATATCAACAATGACCGCGCCGATCCGCGCAGACTATGATTGACAGGACGAGCGAGGGCGGGTCTGTGTTGAAACTCCTGTGCGGACTCCTGTCAATCAACAATCGTGGGAGGGGCGTCCGTTTTATTGACGTCACAAAAACGAACGGCTCAATTTGAGGCAGGGGAAAACATATAAGGAGATTAAAACAAAAACACTGGATGGATTTTTATCATTATATGATGGTTGTGTACAGGCACTGCCAACACACATTTCAGTACAATCAACTTGTAAAAGTGCATGTACCATTATATGACCCCTTTAATATTTTACCTGTTACTTAAGTTATCTGATTGATATTAATATTAATTTTCAATATCATTAAATCAAATTAATTCATATGTTTCCAATATTAATTTAAATAAAAATATGTAGATCCGGCTGACTACAAACGCAAGATGACATGATGTAGTCAGCCGGATCCGGGGCGTATCCAGATCAGATGGAGGACCTGCGTCTAGACACGACCGCAACACATGATGTAGTCAGCCGGATCCGGGCCGTATCCAGATCAGATGGAGGACCTGCGCCTAGACACGACCGCAACACATGATGTAGTCAGCCGGATCCGGGCCGTATCCAGATCAGATGGAGGACCTGCGTCTAGACACGACCGCAACACATGATGTAGTCAGCTGGATCCGGGCCGTATCCAGATCAGATGGAGGACCTGCGCCTAGACACGACCACAACGCATGATGTAGTCAGGCGGATCCGGGCCGTATCCAGATCAGATGGAGGACCTGCGCCTAGACACGACCACAACGCATGATGTAGTCAGCCGGATCCGGGCCGTATCCAGATCAGATGGAGGACCTGCGCCTAGACACGACAACAACACATGATGTAGTCAGCCGGATCCGGGCCGTATCCAGATCAGATGGAGGACCTGCGTCTAGATACGACCACAACACATGATGTAGTCAGGCGGATCCGGGCCGTATCCAGATCAGATGGAGGACCTGCGCCTAGACACGACAACAACACATGATGTAGTCAGGCGGATCCGGGCCGTATCCAGATCAGATGGAGGACCTGCGCCTAGACACGACCACAACGCATGATGTAGTCAGCCGGATCCGGGCCGTATCCAGATCAGATAGAGGACCTGCGCCTAGACACGACCACAACGCATGATGTAGTCAGCCGGATCCGGGCCGTATCCAGATCAGATGGAGGACCTGCGCCTAGACACAACCACAACGCATGATGTAGTCAGCCGGATCCGGGCCGTATCCAGATCAGATGGAGGACCTGCGCCTAGACACGACCACAACGCATGATGTAGTCAGCCGGATCCGGGCCGTATCCAGATCAGATGGAGGACCTGCGCCTAGACACGACCACAACGCATGATGTAGTCAGCCGGATCCGGGCCGTATCCAGATCAGATGGAGGACCTGCGCCTAGACACGACCACAACGCATGATGTAGTCAGCCGGATCCGGGCCGTATCCAGATCAGATGGAGGACCTGCGCCTAGACACGACCACAACGCATGATGTAGTCAGCCGGATCCGGGCCGTATCCAGATCAGATGGAGGACCTGCGCCTAGACACAACAACAACACATGATGTAGTCAGCCGGATCCGGGCCGTATCCAGATCAGATGGAGGACCTGCGCCTAGACACGACCACAACGCATGATGTAGTCAGCCGGATCCGGGCCGTATCCAGATCAGATGGAGGACCTGCGCCTAGACACGACCACAACGCATGATGTAGTCAGGCGGATCCGGGCCGTATCCAGATCAGATGGAGGACCTGCGCCTAGACACAACCACAACTCATGATGTAGTCAGCCGGATCCGGGCCGTATCCCGATCAGATGGAGGACCTGCGCCTAGACACGACAACAACACATGATGTAGTCAGCCGGATCCGGGCCGTATCCAGATCAGATGGAGGACCTGCGCCTAGACACGACAACAACACATGATGTAGTCAGCCGGATCCGGGCCGTATCCAGATCAGATGGAGGACCTGCGTCTAGACACGACCACAACGCATGATGTAGTCAGCCGGATCCGGGCCGTATCCAGATCAGATGGAGGACCTGCGCCTAGACACGACAACAACACATGATGTAGTCAGCCGGATCCGGGCCGTATCCAGATCAGATGGAGGACCTGCGCCTAGACACGACAACAACACATGATGTAGTCAGCCGGATCCGGGCCGTATCCAGATCAGATGGAGGACCTGCGCCTAGACACGACAACAACGCATGATGTAGTCAGCCGGATCCGGGCCGTATCCAGATCAGATGGAGGACCTGCGCCTAGACACGACAACAACACATGATGTAGTCAGCCGGATCCGGGCCGTATCCAGATCAGATGGAGGACCTGCGCCTAGACACGACAACAACGCATGATGTAGTCAGCCGGATCCGGGCCGTATCCAGATCAGATGGAGGACCTGCGTCTAGACACGACCACAACGCATGATGTAGTCAGCCGGATCCGGGCCGTATCCAGATCAGATGGAGGACCTGCGCCTAGACACGACAACAACGCATGATGTAGTCAGCCGGATCCGGGCCGTATCCAGATCAGATGGAGGACCTGAGCCTAGACACCACCACAACGCATGATGTAGTCAGCCGGATCCGGGCCGTATCCAGATCAGATGGAGGACCTGCGCCTAGACACGACAACAACACATGATGTAGTCAGCCGGATCCGGGCCGTATCCAGATCAGATGGAGGACCTGCGCCTAGACACGACAACAACGCATGATGTAGTCAGCCGGATCCGGGCCGTATCCAGATCAGATGGAGGACCTGCGCCTAGACACGACAACAACACATGATGTAGTCAGCCGGATCCGGGCCGTATCCAGATCAGATGGAGGACCTGCGCCTAGACACGACAACAACGCATGATGTAGTCAGCCGGATCCGGGCCGTATCCAGATCAGATGGAGGACCTGCGCCTAGACACCACCACAACGCATGATGTAGTCAGCCGGATCCGGGCCGTATCCAGATCAGATGGAGGACCTGCGCCTAGACACGACAACAACACATGATGTAGTCAGCCGGATCCGGGCCGTATCCAGATCAGATGGAGGACCTGCGCCTAGACACGACAACAACGCATGATGTAGTCAGCCGGATCCGGGCCGTATCCAGATCAGATGGAGGACCTGCGCCTAGACACGACAACAACGCATGATGTAGTCAGCCGGATCCGGGCCGTATCCAGATCAGATGGAGGACCTGCGCCTAGACACGACAACAACACATGATGTAGTCAGCCGGATCCGGGCCGTATCCAGATCAGATGGAGGACCTGCGTCTAGACACGACCACAACGCATGATGTAGTCAGCCGGATCCGGGCCGTATCCAGATCAGATGGAGGACCTGCGCCTAGACACGACAACAACGCATGATGTAGTCAGCCGGATCCGGGCCGTATCCAGATCAGATGGAGGACCTGCGCCTAGACACGACAACAACGCATGATGTAGTCAGCCGGATCCGGGCCGTATCCAGATCACATGGGATCATAATCATCCACTGTTGGTTCGTTGGCCAGAGGAGAACTGAGCGACTGAGGTTTCTCATGAGGGTTTTCCTCCATTCTGTCACTGATGGAGTTTCGGTTCCTGTCGCCTTTGGCTTTTGTCTTGCTTATTTGGGGACATTTAATATTCAAAGGTAAACAATGAGTCCACACCAGAAAATGCTCCTAAGTGAGTTTAATAGTTGCTCACCACATGTGACGTTTCAGGCCCAAGCCCTTCATCAGACATAAACAAGTGGGGAGACACCCCTCCATACAGCCATACATGGTCACATGATCAATGATAGGACCAATCAAGTGAAAAAAGCAATTACATCAGAAAAGCAGATAAAAACATGTAAGAATTATAAGCCAACATTTATAATACAAAAAAATCTATTAGAACTATATTAAGTAGCTAAGAAATGGCCTGCAATGCTTAAATTTTTTTTGTAAATGTTGTGCGGTTGTTTTGCTGTCTTGATATATGATATATGTAACACACCATTGTGGTATCCCCTATATATATTTATATTCTTGCTCATCTATCATTATTGTTTACAGTGGTAGAGATACCTTTTTGCATTGCAGGCCATTTCTTAGCTACTTAACATAGTTCTAATAGATTTTTTTGTATTATAAATGTTGGCTTATAATTCTTACATGTTTTTATCTGCTTTTCTGATGTAATTGCTTTTTTCACTTGATTGGTCCTATCATTGATCATGTGACCATGTATGGCTGTATGGAGGGGTGTCTCCCCACTTGTTTATGTCTGATGAAGGGCTTGGGCCTGAAACGTCACATGTGGTGAGCAACTATTAAACTCACTTAGGAGCATTTTCTGGTGTGCGGACTCATTGTTTACCTTTGCAACTACCTGTCTGCCCAGCACCCAGTTTTATTGTTTTTGGATGTGCGTGCTGCACTTTTTGAACTCTGACATTTAATATTCAACAATATTAATGATCTCGTGAATTGACAGCATTATATGAGAACTGAACTGAGCTGGACGGTTCACGGTTTTCACGGTTTTCTCCAGAGCCGCTATATATATAAATTAACTAAGTTAATAACTTTTTTACAGCAGAAATGAAGCATCACTGAACTGACTTAAGCTGGACTGAGACGCTATTCTCTTCTGGAAACAAACTCTGTTGCATTATTGTCCTGTTATCTCTGTAAAGCTGCTTTGAAACTATCAGTATTGTGAAAAGCGCTATATAAATAAAGCTGACTTGAATGAATGTTTTTCTTCTGTGAGCGTGAGTGATCATGTGATCAGGTCATGTGACGTGTCTCTGCTGTTCCTCAGGATCCAGGAGTTCAAGGTTTCTTTGAGCGAGCAGAAGCTGGACATGAAGGCGTTACGCCAGCTGTGCTTCAGTGGTACGTGTGTGTGTGTGTGTGTGTGTGGTGAGTCGGGGTGTGTTTCTCCACACGCTTACTCGCTCTCGCTCTCTCTCTCTCTCTCTCTCTCTCGCTCTCGCTCTCGCTCTCTCTCTTCTCTCTCAGGGATCCCGTGTGAAGGAGGCATTCGCTCTCTCTGCTGGAAGGTCAGTCTGGCGTCTCCTCGAGTTTCACTCATCATCATGTGACTGAGTCAATGAATGATAGAGATTTCCTCCCTCGTTCCTCAGATCCTGCTGAACTACCTGCCGTCGGATCAGGCCGTATGGGACTCTTTCCTGCAGAAGCAGAGGTTACACACACACACACTCACTGCATTTTACATTGTTTTTACAGATGAGGACGTCTCCAGACAGCAGGTTTGGGGAGGTTTCGTCAGGTTCAGCACACATCTGACCCCAGAATATGGTTTTACAAACTGAGTTTGTTGTTGTTGTTGTGCTTGTTTTGGCTTTAAAGGTGATATATTATGCCCCTTTTCACAAGATGTAATATAAATGTAATTCTGTCCCCAGAATGTTTCTGTGAAATTTCAGCTCAAAATATCAGATCTTTTATTATAGCTTTTCAAATTGACCCCTTTTTGTGTGTAAGTGAAAACGTGCCGTTTTTTGTGCATTAGAACTGGTCACTGTTGTCGCTTATGAAACCAAATGACGTCTCCGTGGGTGTAACATGCAAATTAAGGGGCGGTAATATTATAATAAGATCCTCTTCAAACGTCAGAAGGGGAGCGAAATCTGATCGTCTTATTTTATAACATGCTTTCAGAGAAAGACTCATCAAAACAAAATTACCAGGTTTCACTTTTCACATTTTCTGGGTTGGTAGAAGCACTGGGGGACCCGATTATAGCACTTACACACGGAGAAAGTCAGATTTTCATGATTTGTCCCCTTTAAAGTCCCATGTGGAGCACAGACACATTATGCTAATGAGCTCGACTCTGATTGGTCAGGGATCTGTACGCCCAGTTTCTGAGAGAGATGATCATCCAGCCAGGAATCGCTAAGGCAAACCTGGGCGTGTCTCGAGAGGACGTGACGCTGGAGGATCACGTGAGTGTGAGCGCTTTCCAGGACAGGACAGAAAGTGTGTGTGTGTGTGTGTGTGTGTGTTGCCTGTTGCATTTGGCTTGCTCAGTTGGGGATATTCAAATTAATTAACCAATCATACCATTGATCAGCTCTACCAAACTTGGATGTCTTTTTTTTCCAGTAATAAACAAACATTGTTAAGTTGTTTTGATTGATACTGTGAAGCAGCTTTGATACAATCTGTATTGTGAAAAGCGCTATATAAATATATTTGACTTGACTTGACTTGACTTTACTTGTGTGTGTGTGTGTGTGTGTGTGTGTGTGTGTGACTGCTGGTGTGTGTGACGTTCTTGTCTCTCGTCTCCAGCCGCTGAACCCGAACCCCGACAGCCGCTGGAACACCTACTTCAAAGACAACGAGGTTCTGCTGCAGATCGATAAAGACGTCAGGTGCTTCATCACTTCCTGTGTGTGTGTCTGAGTGCGAGTCTGTGTCTGAGTGTGAGTGTGTGTGTGTGTGTGTGAGAGAGAGAGAGAGAGAGAGAGAGAGTGAGTGTGTATGATGAAGGCATATCTGTTATTAAATAACCGATTTGATTAAATTAATCTTTGAATCAGATTCATCTCCATATTAAAGCGGATCAAGAACAAATGTTCAAGCATTTCACCCTTTACTTCCACATTTGCTGATTCAGATTAATATTAATGATCAATATTAATATTTATAAAAATAACAATGTTCAAGCATTTTACCTTTCTACGTCCACGTGTTGATTCAGATTAACGTAAATGTTGAAGAATGTCTGTCAGTGAGTGTCAGTGAGTGTCAGTGAGTGTCAGTGAGTGTCAGTGAGTGTCAGTGAGTGTCAGTGAGTGTCTGTGAGTGTCTGTGAGTGTCAGTGAGTGTCAGTGAGTGTCAGTGAGTGTCAGTGAGTGTCAGTGAGTGTCAGTGAGCGTCAGTGAGCGTCAGTGAGCGTCAGTGAGCGTCAGTGAGCGTCTGTGAGCGTCTGTGTCTGTGAGTGTCAGTGAGTGTCAGTGAGTGTCAGTGAGTGTCTGTGAGTGTCAGTGAGTGTCAGTGAGTGTCAGTGAGTGTCAGTGAGCGTCAGTGAGCGTCAGTGAGCGTCAGTGAGCGTCTGTGAGCGTCAGTGAGCGTCAGTGAGTGTCTGTGAGTGTCAGTGAGTGTCAGTGAGTGTCAGTGAGTGTCAGTGAGTGTCAGTGAGTGTCTGTGAGTGTCAGTGAGTGTCAGTGAGTGTCTGTGAGTGTCTGTGAGTGTCAGTGAGTGTCAGTGAGTGTCAGTGAGTGTCAGTGAGCGTCAGTGAGCGTCAGTGAGCGTCAGTGAGCGTCAGTGAGCGTCTGTGTCTGTGAGTGTCAGTGAGTGTCAGTGAGTGTCAGTGAGTGTCTGTGAGTGTCAGTGAGTGTCAGTGAGTGTCAGTGAGTGTCAGTGAGTGTCAGTGAGCGTCAGTGAGCGTCAGTGAGCGTCAGTGAGCGTCTGTGAGCGTCAGTGAGCGTCAGTGAGCGTCAGTGAGCGTCAGTGAGCGTCAGTGAGCGTCAGTGAGCGTCTGTGAGCGTCAGTGAGCGTCAGTGAGCGTCAGTGAGTGTCAGTGAGCGTCAGTGAGCGTCAGTGAGCGTCAGTGAGCGTCAGTGAGCGTCTGTGAGCGTCAGTGAGCGTCAGTGAGCGTCAGTGAGCGTCTGTGAGCGTCAGTGAGCGTCAGTGAGCGTGCGTCAGTGAGCGTCAGTGAGCGTCAGTGAGCGTCAGTGAGCGTCAGTGAGCGTCAGTGAGCGTCTGTGAGCGTCAGTGAGCGTCAGTGAGCGTCAGTGAGCGTCAGTGAGCGTCAGTGAGCGTCAGTGAGCGTCTGTGAGCGTCAGTGAGCGTCAGTGAGCGTCAGTGAGCGTCAGTGAGCGTCAGTGAGCGTCTGTGAGCGTCTGTGAGCGTCTGTGAGCGTCAGTGAGCGTCAGTGAGCGTCAGTGAGCGTCAGTGAGCGTCAGTGATTGTCAGTGAGTGTCTGTGAGTGTCTGTGAGTGTCTGTGAGTGTCAGTGAGTGTCAGTGAGTGTCTGTGAGTGTCTGTGAGTGTCAGTGAGTGTCAGTGAGTGTCAGTGAGTGTCTGTGAGTGTCTGTGAGTGTCAGTGAGTGTCAGTGAGTGTCAGTGAGTGTCAGTGAGTGTCTGTGAGTGTCTGTGAGTGTCTGTGAGTGTCAGTGAGTGTCAGTGAGTGTCAGTGAGTGTCTGTGAGTGTCTGTGAGTGTCTGTGAGTGTCAGTGAGTGTCAGTGAGTGTCAGTGATTGTCAGTGAGTGTCAGTGAGTGTCAGTGATTGTCAGTGATTGTCAGTGAGTGTCAGTGAGTGTCTGTGAGTGTGTCTGTGAGTGTCAGTGAGTGTCAGTGATTGTCAGTGAGTGTCAGTGAGTGTCAGTGAGTGTCTGTGAGTGTCAGTGAGTGTCAGTGATTGTCAGTGAGTGTGTGTCAGTGAGTGTCAGTGATTGTCAGTGATTGTCAGTGAGTGTCAGTGAGTGTCTGTGAGTGTCAGTGAGTGTCAGTGAGTGTCTGTGAGTGTCTGTGAGTGTCAGTGAGTGTCTGTGAGTGTCTGTGAGTGTCAGTGAGTGTCAGTGAGTGTCAGTGAGTGTCAGTGAGTGTCTGTGAGTGTCAGTGAGTGTCAGTGAGTGTCAGTGAGTGTCAGTGAGTGTCAGTGAGTGTGTCAGTGAGTGTGTCAGTGGGTGTCTGTGGGTGTCTGTGAGTGTCAGTGAGTGTCAGTGAGTGTCAGTGAGTGTCAGTGAGTGTCAGTGAGTGTCTGTGAGTGTCTGTGATTGTCGGTGATTGTCTGTGAGTGTCGGTGAGTGTCGGTGAGTGTCGGTGAGTGTCGGTGAGTGTCTGTGAGTGTCTGTGAGTGTCGGTGAGTGTCGGTGAGTGTCTGTGAGTGTCGGTGAGTGTCGGTGAGTGTCGGTGAGTGTCGGTGAGTGTCGGTGAGTGTCGGTGAGTGTCGGTGAGTGTCGGTGAGTGTCGGTGAGTGTCGGTGAGTGTCGGTGAGTGTCGGTGAGTGTCGGTGAGTGTCGGTGAGTGTCGGTGAGTGTCGGTGAGTGTCTGTGAATATGTGAGTGTCTGTGTGTGTGTTTGTGCGAGTATGTGAGTGTGTGCGAGTATGCGTGTGAGTGTGTGATTATGTGAGTGTGTGTGTGTGCTGTCACTTGAGTTGTGATGAATATTAATATGCCTGGGTGTGTGTGTGTGTGTGTGTGTGTCAGGCGCTTGTACCCAGACATGGCGTTCTTCCAGCGTCCCACAGAGTTTCCCTGTCAGCTGATACTGGATCCTCAGAATGAGTACGAGACGCTGCGGCGGCGTGTGGAGCAGACCACGCTCAAGTCCCAGACAGTGGGCCGGAACCGCAGCGGTGTCACTAACGTGAGTGTGTGTGTGTGTGTGTGGTGCAGACCACGCAGCGGTGTCACTAACGTGTGTGTGGAGCAGACCACACTCAAGTCCCAGACAGTGGGCCGGAACCACAGCGGCGTCACTAACGTGAGTGTGTGTGTGTGTTTGTGTGTGAAGCAGACCACGCTCAAGGCCCAGACGGTGGGCCGGAACCGCAGCGGTGTCACTAACGTGAGTGTGTGTGTGAGTGTGTGTGTGGAGCAGACCACGCAGCGGCGTCACTAATGTGAGTGTGTGTATGTATGTGTGAGTGTGTGTGTGGAGCAGACCACACAGCGGCGTCACTAACGTGTGTGTGTGGGTGTGTGGAGCAGACCACACTCAAGTCCCAGACGGTGGGCCAGAACCGCAGCGGCGTCATTAACGTGAGTTTGAGTGTGAGTTATAAGTGTTGACTTGTTGTAAGAGTGAGTTATAAGAGTGAGTTATAAGTGTGTGTGTGTGTGTGTCGGTCGGTCGCCGGTCGTGTGTGTGTGTGTGTGTTCTGACGCGTCTGCTCTCCCTCCAGGTCAGTTCTCCAGGGAAGGCCTTAAACCTGTATCCTTCCAATGAGTACGAGGTGCTTCCCAACGGATCTGAGGCGCACTGGGAAGTGGTGGAGCGGATCCTCTTCATCTACGCCAAACTGAACCCGGGCATCGCGTACGTGCAGGGCATGAACGAGATCGTGGGTCCCATCTACTACACCTTCGCCACCGACCCCAACAGCCAGTGGAAGGGTAACCCTCTCACTGCTTCCTAAACTGCAAAAATGCTTTTCTTACTTAGTATGTTCCTCTTGTTTCCAGTCAAAACATCTACACATTCTTAAATCAAGAAGCATTTGCTAGAGAAGTAAAATGACATAAGAAAATCTATCTTGTTTTCTGATATAAAGAAAGTTAATTTTTTGCTTAAAACAATTGTAACCCAGTGTTCCTCTGTGTTCCTCTGTGTTCCTCTGTGTTCCCCAGTGTTCCCCAGTGTCCCCCAGTGTCCCCCAGTGTCCCCCAGTGTCCCCCAGTGTTCCCCAGCGCTGGAAAGTGTTTCACACGGGTCCTAAAGCTCTTGCCCAGACATAACCCTTTATTTTCCAGTGATTTCTTCTGAGCTTTTCTCTTTTGTATTGTCATCTACGCCCCCTAATGCTGATTGGCTACACGTTTGTTGTTTTGCCGGTCCGACTAACATCCAAACTGCATATTTCAAAAACGACTTTAAGCAAAAACTCACTTAATTTAAAAAAAATTATTTATCAGAAAACAAGATAGAATTTCTTATGTCAGTTTAGTTCTCTGGTAAATGCTTCTTGATTTAAGAATGTTTAGATATTTGGACTGGAAACAAGACACACATACTAAGTAAGAAAGCATGTTTTGCGGTGTACTGTTGTGGATTGTGTGTATTAGTCCTAGATTAGAGAGCGTGTGTTCTTGCGTCTCAGAACACGCGGAGGCCGACACCTTCTTCTGCTTCACGAACCTGATGTCTGAGAACAGAGATAACTTCATCAAGAGCCTGGACGACTCGCAGTGCGGCATCACCTTCAAGATGGAGAGCGTGTTCTCCAAGCTCAAGGAGAAAGACACCGAGCTCTACATGAGACTGGTGACCACTTCACCTTTCAGCCTTAATGTTATAGTTTGGTGAAATTACATGTAATTACTTATAAGGGTTTTCCATCTGAGCATCTGACACTTTTTAACCCTGTTCCGATGTTTATTATATAGAGTTATCATGGCATATACACAAAAAGTTTGTGTTTATATAATATATTAGTGTGTACTGTGTATAATTATTTTGTATATATAAATACACACACATGCATGTATATATTTAAGAAATATTTGCAGTTATTATGATATAGCAAAATATCATGTTTTGTACTCTTCGACTTACTGGATGGAAACGCTGCTTTATTCACAAATGTTTTATGCCATATTCCACTTTTGCACATATTGATATTATTTTGACAGTTTTACTAACCATCTGTCTGTCTCTCCATCTGTCTGTCTCTCCGTCTGTCTGTCTCTCCATCTGTCTGTCTCTCCGTCTGTCTGTCTCTCCGTCTGTCTGTCTCTCCATCTGTCTGTCTCTCCATCTGTCTGTCTCTCCACCTCTCCATCTGTCTGTCTTTCCATCTGTCTGTCTCTCCACCTCTCCATCTGTCTGTCTTTCCATCTGTCTGTCTCTCCATCTGTCTGTCTGTCTCTCCATCTGTCTGTCTGTCTCTCCATCTGTCTGTCTCTCCATCTGTCTGTCTCTCCACCTCTCCATCTGTCTGTCTTTCCATCTGTCTGTCTCTCCATCTGTCTGTCTGTCTGTCTCTCCATCTGTCTGTCTGTCTCTCCGTCTGTCTGTCTCTCCGTCTGTCTGTCTCTCCGTCTGTCTCTCCATCTCTCTGTCTCTCCGTCTGTCTGTCTCTCCGTCTGTCTGTCTGTCTGTCTCTCCGTCTGTCTGTCTGTCTGTCTGTCTCTCCGTCTGTCTGTCTGTCTGTCTATCTGTCTCTCCATCTGTCTGTCTGTCTCTCCATCTGTCTGTCTGTCTCTCCATCTGTCTGTCTCTCCGTCTGTCTGTCTCTCCGTCTGTCTGTCTCTCCGTCTGTCTGTCTCTCCATCTGTCTGTCTCTCCATCTGTCTGTCTCTCCATCTGTCCATCTGTCTGTCTTTCCATCTGTCTGTCTCTCCATCTGTCTGTCTGTCTGTCTCTCCATCTGTCTGTCTGTCTCTCCATCTGTCTGTCTGTCTGTCTCTCCGTCTGTCTGTCTCTCCGTCTGTCTCTCCATCTCTCTGTCTCTCCGTCTGTCTGTCTCTCCGTCTGTCTCTCGTCTGTCTGTCTGTCTGTCTCTCCATCTGTCTGTCTGTCTCTCCATCTGTCTGCCTGTCTCTCCATCTGTCTGTCTGTCTGTCTCTCCGTCTGTCTGTCTGTCTGTCTCTCCATTTGTCTGTCTCTCCATCTGTCTGTCTCTCCGTCTGTCTGTCTCTCCGTCTGTCTGTCTCTCCGTCTGTCTGTCTCTCCGTCTGTCTCTCCATCTGTCTGTCTCTCCGTCTGTCTGTCTGTCTGTCTGTCTGTCTGTCTGTCTGTCTGTCTGTCTCTCCATCTGTCTGTCTGTCTCTCCATCTGTCTGCCTGTCTCTCCATCTGTCTGTCTCTCCATCTGTCTGTCTGTCTCTCCGTCTGTCTGTCTGTCTGTCTGTCTGTCTGTCTGTCTCTCCATCTGTCTCTCCATCTGTCTGTCTCTCCATCTGTCTGTCTCTTCATCTGTCTGTCTGTCTCTCCGTCTGTCTGTCTCTCCATCTCTCCATCTGTCTGTCTCTCCATCTCTCCATCTGTCTGTCTCTCCATCTCACCATCTGTCTGTCTCTCCATCTTTCCATCTGTCTGTCTCTCCATCTGTCTGTCTGTCTCTCCATCTGTCTGTGTCTGTCTCTTCATCTGTCTGTCTGTCTCTCCGTCTGTCTGTCTCTCCACCTCTCCATCTGTCTGTCTCTCCATCTCTCCATCTGTCTGTCTCTCCATCTGTCTGTCTCTCCATCTGTCTGTCTCTCCATTTGTCTGTCTCTCCATCTGTCTGTCTCTTCATCTGTCTGTCTGTCTCTCCGTCTGTCTGTCTCTCCATCTGTCTGTCTGTGTCTCCGTCTGTCTGTCTCTCCATCGCTCCATCTGTCTGTCTCTCCACCTCTCCATCTGTCTGTCTCTCCACCTCTCCATCTGTCTGTCTTTCCATCTGTCTGTCTCTCCATCTGTCTGTCTCTCCGTCTGTCTCTCCACCTCTCCGTCTGTCTGTCTCTCCATCTGTCTGTCTCTCCACCTCTCCATCTGTCTGTCTTTCCACCTGTCTGTCTCTCCATCTGTCTGTCTGTCTCTCCATCTGTCTGTCTCTCCGTCTGTCTGTCTCTCCATCTCTCCATCTGTCTGTCTCTCCATCTGTCTGTCTCTCCATCTCTCCATCTGTCTGTCTCTCCATCTTTCCATCTGTCTGTCTCTCCATCTGTCTGTCTGTCTGTCTCTTCATCTGTCTGTCTGTCTCTCCGTCTGTCTGTCTCTCCTCCTCTCCATCTGTCTGTCTGTCTCTCCATCTCTCCATCTGTCTGTCTCTCCATCTTTCCATCTGTCTGTCTCTCCATCTGTCTGTCTGTCTGTCTCTTCATCTGTCTGTCTGTCTCTCCGTCTGTCTGTCTCTCCTCCTCTCCATCTGTCTGTCTGTCTCTCCATCTCTCCATCTGTCTGTCTCTCCATCTTTCCATCTGTCTGTCTCTCCATCTGTCTGTCTGTCTGTCTCTTCATCTGTCTGTCTGTCTCTCCGTCTGTCTGTCTCTCCTCCTCTCCATCTGTCTGTCTGTCTCTCCATCTCTCCATCTGTCTGTCTCTCCATCTTTCCATCTGTCTGTCTCTCCATCTGTCTGTCTGTCTGTCTCTTCATCTGTCTGTCTGTCTCTCCGTCTGTCTGTCTCTCCTCCTCTCCATCTGTCTGTCTGTCTCTCCATCTCTCCATCTGTCTGTCTCTCCATCTGTCTGTCTCTCCATCTGTCTGTCTGTCTCTCCGTCTGTCTGTCTCTCCATCGCTCCATCTGTCTATCTCTCCACCTCTCCATCTGTCTGTCTCTCCATCTGTCTGTCTCTCCACCTCTCCATCTGTCTGTCTGTCTCTCCATCTGTCTCTCCATCTCTCCATCTGTCTGTCTGACAGCAAGAGCAGAACATCAAGCCTCAGTATTTCACCTTCCGCTGGCTGACGCTGCTGCTCTCTCAGGAGTTCCTGCTTCCAGATGTTATCCGGATCTGGGATTCGCTCTTTTCGGATCAGGATCGGTTTGAGTTCATCATCCCTGTGTGCTGCGCCATGCTCACGTAAGATCAGTCACACACACACACACACACACACACGGGCTTCAGACACCCTTAATGTAATTTTTTGTACCCACCACTTTTAACTTAACGTCCATAATAATTGGACTTTGGGTTAGATTTTTTTTTTGTACAGTTTTCAGTGGTTATGAGGAACAATATGAGAGAGAAATTTGGTGATCGTTGTTTAGGTATATAAAACCATAAAGCTTTTTCACGTTGGGACTTTTATAGCCCATGAGAACCATGGGGAGTCAACCCACACCCGCTCCGCTGCCCTGCTGAAAATGTGAAGCAGAAACGCTTAATGTCAGATAACGTCCATAATAATTTCACTTTTGGTTCAAATTTTTTACCGTTTTCAGGAGTGAGTGAGTGAGTGAGTGAGTGAGTGAGTGAGTGTGTGAGTGAGTGAGTGAGTGAGTGTGTGAGTGTGTGAGTGTGTGAGTGAGTGAGTGAGTGTGTGAGTGTGTGAGTGTGTGAGTATGTGAGTGAGTGAGTGACTGAGTGAGTGACTGAGTGTGTGAGTGAGTGTGTGAGTGTGTGAGTGTGTGAGTGAGTGTGTGAGTGAGTGTGTGAGTGTGTGAGTGAGTGTGTGAGTGAGTGTGTGAGTGAGTGTGTGAGTGTGTGAGTGAGTGAGTGAGTGAGTGAGTGAGTGAGTGAGTGAGTGAGTGAGTGAGTGAGTGAGTGAGTGAGTGAGTGAGTGAGTGAGTGTGTGAGTGAGCGAGAGAGTGTGTGTGAAAGCGAGAGAGTGTGTGTGTGTGAGAGAGAGAGAGAGTGTGTGTGACAAAGTTTAATGTTGTAGGCCTACCTAAACTGTGTTTGAGAGAGAGAGAGAGAGAGAGAGAGAGGTGTTCAGAGAGGAGCCTGTTGGATGTTAAGCTGTTATTTGTTTTATGGACTCAATGTCGAATATTTCAAACATTTCAAACACTGTTGGCAGAAGTGAAAAATAAATAATTTTATGAAGTTACACTTTTGTTTAATTCCATGATGTATTTTACTGAACATGAGTATTGAGCCTACAATGCAAATTCAAATTATTGTAATTTACTGACAGTTACTTATATCTTGTCTTTTCACTTTATTAAGATCAGATTCTGCAGGAATAATTACAATATAAGGTGACTTGACTTGGACTTGGCTTGACCTACTACAGGACTTGACTTGCCCAAGAAAAACATACTTGAGACTTCAGGGTTAAGACTTGAGACTTGCACATGTGTGACTTGGTCCCATCTCTGAGGATTTGTGACGCGTCACATGACAGTAACAACATGGCGGATGTAGTCCGTCCGAATTGCATTCAAACTACCCGTATTCATTTCATACTACACACAACACACTGTTTAACAGTTGTGAAGTCCACGCTTAGATGTAGTGCCGACTCGGGCAGTGTGAGATCTAGGATTGCTTTCTAGCTGACACAGAATTTGTCTCATATTTGAGTTTGATCATTGATGCTGATATTTCCCTGTTTATTACTGGGAAGCGATCTGGACTGTATAACGCTACTAACGCATCCTCCGTTAGTTCACATCGGCTGGTTTTTCATCTGTGCTTTAACTCTGTTTTTGCAGACTGATTCGAGATCAGTTACTGGCTGGAGACTTTACAACCAACATGAGATTACTGCAGGTAACACTCACACACACGCTCTCACTCACACACACAAACACACTCACTCTCTCAGACACACACACACACACTCTCACACACACGCACACACAGGCTAAAATCTAACCCTCTAACCTCCACTCTATCTGCTGTTTTTCAGGATTATCCCATCTCTGATGTTCACGCCATCCTCATTAAAGCTAAAGAACTGCAGGAAGGCTTGTAGCCACGCCCCCAGGCCCGCCCCCTCAGGCCACGCCCCTCAGGCTCCGCCCCCAGTCTGATGACTGACAGCAGTGCCGCCCATCCGACCCGGGTGGGATCCATCGTTTGCCTTTGTGTGATTGAGCGTTTGGTCTTACCGTCTCTCAGGTAGACGAGTGTGAGAGGGTGTGTGTGTGTGTGAGTGACTGTGTTTACTGTTGAACGCTTATAAAGACCAACACACTGGCACAAACACTCACACACACTGCAGACGGGACTCCAGAACACTGATCTTAATTACTGAAGAGAACAGAAGATTCATCACATCTACAGTGTTTGATGGACTTCATACGGCTGTGTTTATATCAGTGATTGTTTACGGTCTCTGTTTGTTTGTTTGTTTGTTTGTTTGTTTTGTTTAATACTTGATCACGTATCTTTCACAACTGAACAAAATCCTGACTGCAGATTCTCAGCGATTCTCCGGTTCATCCGTGAGCGAATGAAAGCCTCATGCAGGATTTCCCTGATCCCGAGGAGTGTGTGTGTGTGTGTGTGTGTGTGTTCATCCGGCGTGTGGCTTCCTTCACACACTCCAGCATGAGCTCCGTCTTTCAGATGCGATGGCGTTAGTATCCCATCATGCCTCTCTTCAGATGCGATGGCGTTAGTATCCCATCATGCCTCTCTTCAGATGCGATGGCGTTAGTATCCCATCATGCCTCTCTTCAGATGCGATGGCGTTAGTATCCCATCATGCCTCTCTTCAGATGTGATGGCGTTAGTATCCCATCATGCCTCTCTTCAGATGTGATGGCGTTAGTATCCCATCATGCCTCTCTTCAGATGCGATGGCGTTAGTATCCCATCATGCCTCTCTTCAGATGCGATGGCGTTAGTATCCCATCATGCCTCTCTTCAGATGCGTCACCAGTCAATCTTCCACTACTAATGACTGAGCGCTCGGTGTTTGTTTGAGGGAACTTCTGCTCAAAGTTTATGATGTGTTTTTATAAATGTGTTGCGATTCCCCTTTTTTTAAATGTCATGTTGTTTTTGTATTTTAACCTGTTTGTGAAACGAAGGCCGGACTGATGCTCTTCTTCTTCTTCGTCGTCGTCTGGCCACACGTGTCTCTGTCACCGCTCCTTCATTGTGTACATTTGAAGAGGATTGTTTTCTTTTGCATGTGAAGATGTTTTTGTATGAAGGCACCTGTAGTTCTTGCCAGTGTATATCAATGTTTTTACAGTGCTTGCAGATGCACAATAAAAAACTTTAATCTCAAAATGTCCATCTTATTAAAATCTAGAACGTTCCCATGAATGTGTGTTCACATCCGTCACACTCCAGTGTACGGTTCACCAGAACTCGCCAACATCGCTCGCTTGCTCTCTGCCAATCAGTGCCAACGCCCTTTATATCAGCAACTGTCTGTGTGTGTGTGTGTGTGTGTGACAGTTGTGTGTCCGCCTGTCTGTGTGTGTGTCCGCCTGTGTGTGTGTGTGTGTGTGTGTGACAGTTGTGTGTCCGCCTGTCTGTGTATGTGTCCGCCTGTCTGTCTGTGTGTGTGTGTGTGTGACAGTTGTGTGTCCGCCTGTCTGTGTGTGTGTGTGACAGTTGTGTGTCCGCCTGTGTGTGTGTGTGTGTGTGACAGTTGTGTGTCCGGCTGTCTGTGTATGTGTCCGCCTGTGTGTGTGTGTGTGTGTGTGTGTCTCTGTTCATCGTCCTGTGTAAGTAATTTCAGCTGTAATGTTTGACATCTTGACAGAAGCTAAAAACATTTTAACACAAATTAAAAAATTCTAAATATGTATTTGTGCAATGACATCAGGACAACAATCATCCTAGTTAGCAGTGTTATTTTAGTGAAAAGAGTAATTGTGTGCACATGCCACCTTCTGGCAGGTGCAGGACAAGAAGAACTAATGAAGTAATAGAAAATGTAATGTCCGCAACACTGCTTTATGCTCCCATATTTAATAAAAAAGCAACGTTTCCGAACACGAACTTCTTCAGGCAAAGGCTTCTTTATATGGGAGCATTAAGCAGTGTTGCGGACATTACAGTTTTATTTTAGTATCATAGTTTTTAAATAAAAATAAAAAATTATTTTAATTTGAACATTTTAGTAATTCTGTTGTGTTTAATAAGTCTATATAGTTTTTATAAATGTTATATTAGTTTATTTTAGCCCATCAAATTAAACTGATCATGAGAAATGTTGCCTTGGCAACTAACCGAAAATGTTATTTAGTTTTAGTTAAGTATAATAACGCTGGTAATGAGGCCATGTGATACAATACAGCGTCTGTAAACCTGTACTGGTGTCAGTATACAGTATACCGTGTACAGTACAGTGATGTCAGTCGAGCATCTCTGTTTCCATGGAAACTCCTCCAGCCGCGGATGCTTTCATTACCCGTGCCGTGATGCTGATTCGCACTGATGCAGATAAAACACACCTGCTGTCCTGCATGATGTACATCTGATCGAGTGTGTGTGTTCATCTTCCGCGAGCACACACACGCCCTCCGTGCGCGTGCACGCCGCAGACCCACAAACCCACATCAGAATGTGCGCGAGAGCTGGATGTGTGTCAAGGACACGAGCGAATAACAACACGGGATTCGTGCACGAATGAGCGAGGATTCGTGTTCGGATCTTCAGCGGGTTCCGGTTCCGATCCGAGCGGCTTCTGTGGGATTCGGGCCCGATCCGGATCCTGCGACCCGTTTCTCTCTCCTGTGGATTTAAATGGACCCGTGAACCCGATCCGGATCTGATGCTTATGAACGAGACGCTGGGATCAGCTCGACTAGCGATGGATGCGTATATGCAAAACAAAAACATAAATCTGATGTGAAATCAGATTGATCCTCAGCATCGCCTCCATTTTGAATCTGATTTAATATCATGATTTTATTCGCGATGATGGATTTATTTCCGTCTCCTTGATTTTATTCCCATCAGTGACGCGTTTGCTGTTATGATTGTTTCTCTGGATGATTGTTGATGCTCTGCCGCGGATTATTAATCTGATCTGATCGCGTTTCTCATCATAATCAAAGAAAGACTCGCAGAGACGGA
>CM060611.1:360000-392500 GCA_030578255.1 Tiaroga cobitis | reverse complement strand
TGATCTAAATGAGCTAGTATTGTTAGAGCAGTTTAAAAATTTAGTGCCACCTCGTGTTGCTACTTATGTAACTGAGACTAAAGCTCATACGGCGTATGATGCTGCGGTCCTTGCCAATGAATATGCTCTCATTCACAAAAATCAGTTTGGACAAAGGGCATTCAGAGAAATTAGACGAGAACCACCTGATTGGTCTGTACATGATAAGAGTAGGGAAAATCCTGATATCTTTAGAGGTAGATCATTGCGTTCACCTGGGGTATGTGAATTAGTTGATGCATGCAATTACAGCCAGGTAAAAAATGAATGTCCGATGCTAAAAGCCAAAGCTCAATATTTATCAGGGAATAGAAGGCCCCAAAATGCCGTTTTGGGAGCTAAATCAGTAGGATTGGTAACATCTTTTCAATCATCGTTCGAACTAGCTATTGAAAATGACTGTGAAACCTTGAATTCTAGTTTTTCACCTTATATCACAGAAGGTTATGTCTCACTAGTAGGCTCTAAAGAGAATAAACTAGTAAAAATACTCAGAGACACAGGTGCAACGGAATCGTTTATTCCTGAAAATGTCTTTTTCCAGTGAATCGTATACTGGAAATAATGTTTTGATTAGAGGAATAGGGTTAAATGTAGTATCCGTTCCTCTACATAAAGTGATGATGGTTTCAGATTTGGTGCAGGGAGAGGTAACACTTGGGGTACGTCCCTGTTTACCAGTTGTAGGTGTAGACATTATTCTTGGAAACAATTTAGCTGGAGGTAGAGTGTGGTCCGTTGGTCCGCCAGCTTTGATAGTCTCTCCCTCTTTATTGGTTTCAAAGGTGTCAGATGAAAATGCCGAGAGTTTTCCAGAAGTATTTGTTTCTTCTGTTGTAACCCTTGCTGGGAGTAAATCTTTATCTGTGACTCAGTCAGATGTTGAGAGAGATGGTAAGACACTGACAAAAATACCAACAGTTTTGACTATCTCACGTAGTGAATTGGTGAAAGAACAACAGGCAGATGCCTCGCTTGTTGTCTTGTTTGACAGACTTCTGTCTCCAGATGTACGGCAGGAGACACCTTCAGGGTATTATCTGGATGGAGAAATGTTAGTCAGGAAGTGGGTGCCCCATGGTAAAGATTTTGTAGGAGACCCAATTGTTCAGATTGTCGTTCCAAAAAATCTCTGTGATCTTGTTTTGAAAACAGCTCATGATATTTCAGGACATCTGGGAGTAAAAAAAAACGTATCAATTAATTTTGAGAAGTTTTTTTTGGCCCAAGCTTAAACGAGACGTGTCTGCATACATTAAAACATGCCATACTTGTCAGTTGACTGGAAAACCCAATCAGACTCTGAGACCAGCACCACTCTTTCCTGTTCCAGTGGTAAACCAACCATTTGAATATTTAATTGTGGATTGTGTGGGCCCATTACCTAAGTCGAAAGCAGGTAGTAAATATTTGCTCACGATAATGTGTCAAACAACTAGGTTTCCAGCGGCCTATTCGTTACGCTCCATTACTACAAAGACTGTGTTAAACGCCTTAACGCAATTCATTGCTCTGTTTGGAATTCCTAAAGTCATACAAACAGACCAAGGATCGAAATTTACTTTCGAAAATATTTGCTCAAATATTAAAACTAGGGCTGTCAAACGAATAAATATAAATATTTAATTGCGATTAATCACATTAATGTCATAGTTAACTCGCGATTAATCGCAATTATTTTTTATCTATTCTAAATGTCTCTTGATTTTCTTTTTGTCCCATTATTTTTTCTCATTTTAATGCTCTCAACATGGAAAAGTGGATCGGCTTGTTTTGTGCAAATGTTTTTTATTGAAAACAACATTGACATATACTGTGTTCAATTTCACACTAACATTCTCACTTGGAGCAAATAATCTCTCAATGTAACATTGTCCATTAATAAAAGGGTGAAAGAAATACTGACGAGGTCCTGATATTGACGAGGGGGCGGAGAATTCGCATCAGCTGTGTGTGTGTGTGTGTGTGTGTGTGTGCTTGGCCATCAAGTGGTATTTCAGACTGGACGCGCTGCGATGATGATAGCTCAGTTCACAACGACAAAACACACAGATCACTTTGGTCTTGTCAATGGAACCATTTGGCAACTTTTTAAAAGTAAACTTTCCATTCAGAATTTTATTGGCATCCATTTCGCCGTCTCGCGCTCGTCATCCACTCAAAGCGTAACGTTAACCAACTATTTGGCCGGCTCGCAAGCCCAAAAGTGTGTGCGGTGCGCCTGTTGTTTTGTTTCCGCTCTAGCTAGATCCGCTTGCGCTTTGGTCGACGAAGCAACAAAACGTCCTTGCGTGGCGCAAGCCATTGAAATGAATGGGTTTTATAGCGCAGCGCCGCGCATGCCGCGTCCTGTTGTAACAGCATGTGAAAAAAACGACAAAGTTTGCTAGGCCAAAAAGACCGTTAATCGCGCGATAAAAAAATTGACGCCGTTAAAATGGGTTTGCGTTAACGCCGTTAATAACGCGTTTAACTGACAGCCCTAATTAAAACAGTTGCGTGTTAAACATCAGAAGGCTAGCGCTTACCATGCTCAAAGTCAGGGGGCGCTGGAACGCTTCCATCAGACACTGAAGTCTCTTTTAAGATCGTATTGCACGCACATGAAGGGTGATTGGGAGGACGGTTTGCCCTGGCTTCTTATGTCCGCTAGGGAAGCTTCACAGGAAAGCACAGGGTTTAGTCCAAATGAGCTTGTATTTGGACATTCGGTGCGTAGTCCAATGTCACTTTTGTCTGAGGATTTGAAGGATGTTAATCCACCGAGAAATTTGTTGAACTATGTAAGTGATTTTCGTAGGAGATTGTATGAATCTTGTGCACAGGCAAAAGCGAATCTGGGGCATTCACAAGATAGAATGAAGCGGTTATTTGATCGTCGGTCAGAGGTTCGAGTTTTTCAGTCTGGGGATCAGGTGCTTGCTTTGGTGCCAGTTGTGGGTTCTCTTTTTCAGGCAAAATTTGTAGGCCCTTACACTGTTACGTCAGGTTTCAGAGTTGAACTATTTGATTGAAACTCCTGATAGGAGGAAGAAGGCACGTGTTTGCCATGTGAATTTGTTGAACCTTATTATGTACGTGATAC
This sequence comes from Tiaroga cobitis, assembly GCA_030578255.1. Lineage (NCBI taxonomy): Eukaryota > Metazoa > Chordata > Actinopteri > Cypriniformes > Leuciscidae > Tiaroga > Tiaroga cobitis. The sequence continues at coordinate 389,376 of CM060611.1, read as the reverse complement.
TGTTGAAGATGCTACCCAGGAGGCTGCTAATTCTCTTTTGCCTTTTGAAAATCCAGAAGGATCCCAAGTGAAGCCTGTACTTTTGGTTGACGCAGGGGTGGAAACATCTTTAAGAGGTGTTCCTGCGGGGCCTGTTTCCGATGATGAGGGTCTGGATCCGGGTGAATCAGTCACACAAGGTTGTTTTAAAAACACAGAGGCCCTTGAGAATTTGGGGGTGATGTTGAAGCATCTCCCTGGTTCAATATTCTGATGTGTCAGCTTTAATAAATGAGTACGTGTCTCTGTTTTCAGATACTCCCACACAGACGAAGTTAATTGATCATGATATTGATGTGGGGGACGCAAAACCCGTTCATCAGCACTATTACCGTGTTCTGTTGGAGAAAAAGCGACACCTAGAGGCTGAGGTTGAATACTTGTTGAAAAATGGGTTAGCGGAGCCTTCTTATTCCAGCTGGGCGTCCCTGTGTATTCTGGTTAGAAAAGCCAACGGCTCTCATAGATTTTGTACAGACTACAAGAAGGTAAATGCACTAACCAAACCTGATTCTTTCCCTTTGCCACGAATCGAAGATTGCATTGACCAAGTTGGGTCTGCTACTTATGTTAGCAAATTTGATTTGCTAAAAGGTTATTGGCAGGTTCCTCTAAGAATAAGAAGAAGAATCTTTGTTGTCATTATGCTCGCACATAACGAAATTATGTATGAGACTCTCGGCTTTAAGAAAAGTGACACAGCAATTATATAAACACAAGCAATTCTATAACACAAGCAATTCTATAACACAAGCAATTATATAACACAAGCAATTATAAGCCCAACTTTTTAAATAGAAATATAAAAATATAAATAAAATACCTCAAGTAAAAACCAAACACTAAATATATTCGATAGCAGCAGAGTGAATATATACTAGAGTATTAAAGTCAAAAATAAAAACGTAGTGCAGCAGTACAAAACAATCAGAGTTTTGCTTTCTTGTAAGTATTTTGCATCAGTAGTAATAGATGTGCATGTGAGCGAGTGAGTGTGTGGCTATAGAAGTTGCATGTGTGTATGACTGCGAGGGAATGGAAGGGGGTGATAGCTTTCACAGCTCTGGGAAAAAAACTGTTTTTGAGTCTGGTTGTAGTGGTCTTGATGCTTCTGTACCGCCTTCCCGAAGGAAGTGGTACAAACAGTCCATTTTCCGGGTGGATGGGATCCGCCACGATGCGGCTGGCCCTCTTCCTGATTTGGACAGCATATATATATATATGTCCAGGTCTGGTAGATGGCAGCCCATGATCCTCTGAGCAGTTCTCACCACCCGTGCCAAGTCCTTCCTTTCCTTTGCGGTGCAGCTGCCATACCACACCGTTGCATTTAAACAAAGTATGCTTTCTATTGTAGCACTGTAGAAGTTCTTGAGCAACTGAGAGCCGAGTCCAGCACGTTTTAACTTCCTGAGGAAGAAAAGACGTTGTTGCGCCTTCTTCACCAGGTGTGATGTATTAACCGACCAGGACAGGTCAGAGAGAGTTATAAGGGCACAAACCATCAAACTGACAGTTTTATTGCCCAATAAAATGGTTCCCACGCTCAAGCCACGCCCACTTTCTACCCCACCCACCCACTTCCGGTTTGAACACCTGGACCGTGGGGGTTTTCCCCCGGCCCCCTCCTCCTCTTTCCACCCCCCCTTAGGGTTGTGAGGATTTGAAGTGTGTCAGAGAAAGTTTTATGATTTTAAAAATGTAAAACGTTCAAAAATGTTGAAAAACAATGTGTTTTCAAAGCTTTTTTTAAGAAGGTTGACCGTAAGGTTGACGAGGTAAGTTCAGTGTTTTATCAGAGTCCGTTGTACATTCAAAACCAGCTTTAAAACAGTGTATAAATGTTAAAAGTATAAATTGTATTTCTTATAAGTGTTTAGTGTAAAAATGTCATCAGACGAATATTCGTTTGTACAAAACGTTGAAAGAGGAAGATAAGTTTAACCAGTTTTTGTGTTTAAACATGTGTGAAAGAGCACAGAGTGTAATCTCCGAAATGCACGATAAAAAACACATCTGATCGTTCAAGAGGTCTGACAGCAATGATGCCAGCAAACTCTGCACACCACCCCACACGCTGACTCCTCCCACGACACACCCCACATGTGACGTGTGTGGGAAAACACCGCACAGGGGGGTCCCAAGCGTCATACACAAACCACACCCCACTGTGTGGTGTCACATGAGATTTAAAAAACGAGCGCGAGCTCAGAGCGTAATACTTGTGATATTACGCTACGGGCTACGGCAGACCCCAAGACTCCCGAGAGATGCCTTAATGAAGCTATGATGGATTTAACTTTAGCTCCGCGAAAATTACAAGGACCGTGCTTAACAAAATTTCTCCATGAACCAACGGAGCATGTGGAATATATTTTTCATTTGTGAAGTCAGATTGACCAATCCGGATATAACGATTGGAGATTTACATGGAATACAACAGAGGACATTTGGTTTTCACAGAGCGAGATATTGGATTTTATTTTTTACCACGTTATGGAGAGGCTTGAAAAGACAGAGGATACGGATTAACAAATGGGGAAGATACCGACTGCTCGCGGGCCACGTTAATAAATACTCACGTATTAATTAAATGTTTTTAATAAAAAATAAATAATAATAAATATTTGCACTGAATCTGAGAGGGAGAAAAGTGGATGACTATGCCTAGACATTAAATTGTTTTAACCGGACATCCTGTACCCATTTAATTACTCCGAAGCAGAAAAGTTAAAAGTGAACAACATGTTTCCTTCGAAACGGACAAACATGCCCGTACATGTTCCCTGAGACACAGTTGAAGTCTACACGACATGCATAACATTACATACTGTACAGATAAATAACATCATGCGACAGCTAGGTGATAATATAAAGTGCAAACATAATTAACAATGTAAACATTTAGACGGAATGCCTCGCGATCTAAATTCTCTCTTATGAACGTATTATACAATCAAATATGCAAATGTGTTTACAAATAGTTGTACGCACACACATTATCCTTAGTTGACAACACTTGATTTTAACTATTATTTACACTGAACAAGCACATCTGCACATTCTCTCACCATTAGATGTTTTCAAACTTCGCGGAAAGTTTTTGAACAGTCCAAATCATGAGCAGAGGCGGGGGTGTTTGGAAGAGTCCATTTCCAAAGGGGCTTTTTTTTACTATTTTATAACAAATAACATTATGTCGCAGGAGAAGTTCGCACACATGCGCACACCCCTACAATGTATTGGATGGCTGCGGTAAGATCAGGGAGTTGGTTTAATTAAAGAAAGTTTCGTTTTTCACATATATTTGAAAAGTTCACCATCACATTTAAAACTTAAAAAGAAAAAAGCTGTATAAAGTTAAAATACAAAGGTTAGTATTCGTACATTTTACTACGTTATAAGAAAATGTTAGAAAAAAGTTCTTCTTTTTTTTAATTATGTATTTTTACAGACCTAAAACCATGATGCTTCAAAGTATGGAATAGAAGTTTTTGAACATTTATACGATTTTGAACATTTATAAATTTGTGTGTTGCAAAAGCAGAAGTGTATTTTCTTTAAATAAAGATTTACCTTTTTTTTATTTTCTTTACATTAAGATTTACCTTTATTCATGCTTTAATTTCTTTAAAACAGTCTGATGACATGCATTATTTCTGTGATTAATTAATGTTGCCAGGGGTTTCCTCAAACAAGTAAAAGCGCTTTAGGTGTGTGTGTGTGTGTGTGTGTGTGTGTGTGTGTGTGTGTGTGTGTGTGTGACAAACACATTGTATTTGCAGACTTTTTAAATCTATTTAACATTTTAAATGGTTTTCTTCTGACCAACTTACATTTAATATGAATTACCTGAGGCGTTTAACTACCGCATATAGGGAATGCATGTTGATTTGTAAGTTTCAGGCATAGTGCAAACATGCAATGTTCGAGAAAAAAGCTCATATTGGTGTAATCTTTGTATTACGTAAAACTTTGTGTAGAGATGATCCAGGCATAGCTTTTACTAAAAGAAACTTTATGGAAGTCATTTTCAAACTGTGAGTATGTTTCAACATGTAATTATAGGCCTACCATATTTTATTTTATGGTTCCATATTGCTTTAAAGTCTTTGTTTGTTTGTTTGTTATTAACTAATACTTTTATTTTTTAACTAACACTTCAACATCCTGCACAAATTAAAGAAACATACGAGCTAAGAATGTTCTCTAATCCCAAATAAACAGATAATGGAATGTTCACAATCTTCAATGTGTCAGATACTACTCAGCAAGCGTGTATACAGTTGCGCTTAAATCTTTGGGTGTATTTTTACACACCAACATATTTTGTCATACCGCAGTGATGCAAAGTTCCACACTCTTGTAAAGCCTACAGACTAACTTTTAAAATATAATCTTTATACAGGAATCACACGTGTCCAAAACATCCGTGTAAGATTCAAAAGTCCAAATCACTAAGAAAAGAGGGGTTGAGAGCCGTCAACATTCAGTGTTTATATGAAAAATGATAATTAAGAATTTAAGTGATAGTCTTTCTGTTTGAGAATGTTTGACTAATTTGATACTTCGTTTAGTGCAACTTTCCCTCTATCTATGATGCTGAATCACACAAGTATTAACACGAAAAGTAAGCGCACGCTGTTTTACACTTAAACTATTACCACAGAATCACATCCGACTATTGCACTGAGAGATGTATATTCATTAAAGCTTGAGTTAAGTTAAAACCAAACATATCTTCATACCTGTTGGGTTCTGACACAATGCCAGACACAAATTGTTCTAACAAATCTTTTTTTTTGTTTTATAAATACACTGGTAATTTTGGACAAACAAAAAATGGATCATTTTTAAATCCATAAAATAACTAATTTTACATTCGGGCATATATGTGGTGTTGACTTCCGTCTTGTTCACATTCTTGCACATGGGGATTCAAAAGAGATCGTTTTACCCGTTGTAAATTTAGGTATGATAGTATGGTTTAGATTATTTATTTTGACATCTAATATAGAAAGTTGAAGAGTTGAACGTACACATACACAGAACTCCAAACTCGTTACTACAATCAAACATTTTACTAGAGACATTTTAATAAACACTTCAGGGACTGAACTTCAACATTTTAATCTTTGGTAAAAGTTAAGTCTGCACAAAAAGAAATTCCATCCTATCTACTTTCTAAATGAGTGTTATGGATCTATTGTGAACAACAATCCACACATCCATATGTTTTTGACCTTGTGATGTTTAATACAAATTTTGTAACTGGTTTGAGTAAAAATAAAAACCTCTCTCTGGTGACATGCAGGACTTGCAGCTACTTCTGATTAATTGTGACTATAATTTACATAGTTTTTTATGGTTTCCTGATGACGATCCCGTACACCCTACACAACAGTGGGGCTATGGACCCCAATCGCTGTCCTGTACTGGTGGAGCCGTGAAATCTTAATTATTTTAACATAAAAATGAGTTTGACTAATGTTTTGGGATGGTTTAGTGCCCCTAATTAACTGAATACCGGTAATTTGTACTTAATCGAGATGGTAACGAATTAGGAATCATGGAATACAGAGTGATTTTTTTAATTATTATTATTTTATTATTACTCACCACCTCCAGGCATATTAATAAAGGGGACACACGCTATAGCTAAAGTTCAACTTGCTCAGTTAGCTTGGTTCTGGTTCTCAAAACCCCCAACATTGTTGCACCTTCATGGATGAGACATGCAAATAACTACTGTAGTTGGAAGATTATTCAATCTTTATTGAATTTGATATAATCAATGAACTCTTCAACTTTCTATATTAGATGTCAAAATAAATAATCTAAACCATACTATCATACCTAAATTTACAACGGGTAAAACGATCTCTTTTGAATCCCCATGTGCAAGAATGTGAACAAGTCGAAAGTCAACACCACATATATGCCCGAATGTAAAATTAGTTATTTTATGGATTTAAAAATGATTCATTTTTTGTTTGTCCAAAATTACCACCTATATTCTAGTACAAATCCACAGTGCTCATGCCAAATGTCTCTTTTCTTATACTCAGTGCACACTTTTGTAGTAAATTGTGGAAGTGTGATTGCTGCATAAAGATTATACTTGAATTTTATCTATAGCCTTTACAAGGACAGGTAACGTTAACCCTCAAATTTGTTTGCATTACAATAATGTGGTACAGGTACTCTAACAAAAACTGACAGAATCTATTTACATGTTGTAAATGTTTACTATAACTTATGGGATGCGTTTTGTTTATGTCAATTGTCAACTTAAACTATTTGTATTATTGTTGTTTTTTAAATTAGCTTTTTCTTTTTTTTGCATAAAGAACTGCTTCTTCAGCTCTTGGATGTTAAACACCACGGGGTGAGATCATTTGAATTGTAGGCTTGTCAAACGAAAAAACATCTGTATTTTAAAACACTGCTTTTTCTTAAAAACATTGTGTCAGACGTATTTGGTAGCATTATTCTCGTTTCATTGTGTATTAACTCCATATTTAGCACTGATATTTGTAGAAATAAGAAAAGTGTATTTATAAAACAAAAAAAAGATTTGTTAGAACAATTTGTGTCTGGCATTGTGTCAGAACACAACAGGTATGAAGATATGTTTGGTTTTAACTTAACTCAAGCTTTAATGAATATACATCTCTCAGTGCAATAGTCGGATGTGATTCTGTGGTAATAGTTTAAGTGTAAAACAGCGTGCGCTTACTTTTCGTGTTAATACTTGTGTGATTCAGCATCATAGATAGAGGGAAAGTTGCACTAAACGAAGTATCAAATTAGTCAAACATTCTCAAACAGAAAGACTATCACTTAAATTCTTAATTATCATTTTTCATATAAACACTGAATGTTGACGGCTCTCAACCCCTCTTTTCTTAGTGCTTTGGACTTTTGAATCTTACACGGATGTTTTGGACACGTGTGATTCCTGTATAAAGATTATATTTTAAAAGTTAGTCTGTAGGCTTTACAAGAGTGTGGAACTTTGCATCACTGCGGTATGACAAAATATGTTGGTGTGTAAAAATACACCCAAAGATTTAAGCGCAACTGTATACACGCTTGCTGAGTAGTATCTGACACATTGAAGATTGTGAACATTCCATTATCTGTTTATTTGGGATTAGAGAACATTCTTAGCTCGTATGTTTCTTTAATTTGTGCAGGATGTTGAAGTGTTAGTTAAAAAATAAAAGTATTAGTTAATAACAAACAAACAAACAAAGACTTTAAAGCAATATGGAACCATAAAATAAAATATGGTAGGCCTATAATTACATGTTGAAACATACTCACAGTTTGAAAATGACTTCCATAAAGTTTCTTTTAGTAAAAGCTATGCCTGGATCATCTCTACACAAAGTTTTACGTAATACAAAGATTACACCAATATGAGCTTTTTTCTCGAACATTGCATGTTTGCACTATGCCTGAAACTTACAAATCAACATGCATTCCCTATATGCGGTAGTTAAACGCCTCAGGTAATTCATATTAAATGTAAGTTGGTCAGAAGAAAACCATTTAAAATGTTAAATAGATTTAAAAAGTCTGCAAATACAATGTGTTTGTCACACACACACACACACACACACACACACACACACACACACACACACACCTAAAGCGCTTTTACTTGTTTGAGGAAACCCCTGGCAACATTAATTAATCACAGAAATAATGCATGTCATCAGACTGTTTTAAAGAAATTAAAGCATGAATAAAGGTAAATCTTAATGTAAAGAAAATAAAAAAAAGGTAAATCTTTATTTAAAGAAAATACACTTCTGCTTTTGCAACACACAAATTTATAAATGTTCAAAATCGTATAAATGTTCAAAAACTTCTATTCCATACTTTGAAGCATCATGGTTTTAGGTCTGTAAAAATACATAATTAAAAAAAAGAAGAACTTTTTTCTAACATTTTCTTATAACGTAGTAAAATGTACGAATACTAACCTTTGTATTTTAACTTTATACAGCTTTTTTCTTTTTAAGTTTTAAATGTGATGGTGAACTTTTCAAATATATGTGAAAAACGAAACTTTCTTTAATTAAACCAACTCCCTGATCTTACCGCAGCCATCCAATACATTGTAGGGGTGTGCGCATGTGTGCGAACTTCTCCTGCGACATAATGTTATTTGTTATAAAATAGTAAAAAAAAGCCCCTTTGGAAATGGACTCTTCCAAACACCCCCGCCTCTGCTCATGATTTGGACTGTTCAAAAACTTTCCGCGAAGTTTGAAAACATCTAATGGTGAGAGAATGTGCAGATGTGCTTGTTCAGTGTAAATAATAGTTAAAATCAAGTGTTGTCAACTAAGGATAATGTGTGTGCGTACAACTATTTGTAAACACATTTGCATATTTGATTGTATAATACGTTCATAAGAGAGAATTTAGATCGCGAGGCATTCCGTCTAAATGTTTACATTGTTAATTATGTTTGCACTTTATATTATCACCTAGCTGTCGCATGATGTTATTTATCTGTACAGTATGTAATGTTATGCATGTCGTGTAGACTTCAACTGTGTCTCAGGGAACATGTACGGGCATGTTTGTCCGTTTCGAAGGAAACATGTTGTTCACTTTTAACTTTTCTGCTTCGGAGTAATTAAATGGGTACAGGATGTCCGGTTAAAACAATTTAATGTCTAGGCATAGTCATCCACTTTTCTCCCTCTCAGATTCAGTGCAAATATTTATTATTATTTATTTTTTATTAAAAACATTTAATTAATACGTGAGTATTTATTAACGTGGCCCGCGAGCAGTCGGTATCTTCCCCATTTGTTAATCCGTATCCTCTGTCTTTTCAAGCCTCTCCATAACGTGGTAAAAAATAAAATCCAATATCTCGCTCTGTGAAAACCAAATGTCCTCTGTTGTATTCCATGTAAATCTCCAATCGTTATATCCGGATTGGTCAATCTGACTTCACAAATGAAAAATATATTCCACATGCTCCGTTGGTTCATGGAGAAATTTTGTTAAGCACGGTCCTTGTAATTTTCGCGGAGCTAAAGTTAAATCCATCATAGCTTCATTAAGGCATCTCTCGGGAGTCTTGGGGTCTGCCGTAGCCCGTAGCGTAATATCACAAGTATTACGCTCTGAGCTCGCGCTCGTTTTTTAAATCTCATGTGACACCACACAGTGGGGTGTGGTTTGTGTATGACGCTTGGGACCCCCCTGTGCGGTGTTTTCCCACACACGTCACATGTGGGGTGTGTCGTGGGAGGAGTCAGCGTGTGGGGTGGTGTGCAGAGTTTGCTGGCATCATTGCTGTCAGACCTCTTGAACGATCAGATGTGTTTTTTATCGTGCATTTCGGAGATTACACTCTGTGCTCTTTCACACATGTTTAAACACAAAAACTGGTTAAACTTATCTTCCTCTTTCAACGTTTTGTACAAACGAATATTCGTCTGATGACATTTTTACACTAAACACTTATAAGAAATACAATTTATACTTTTAACATTTATACACTGTTTTAAAGCTGGTTTTGAATGTACAACGGACTCTGATAAAACACTGAACTTACCTCGTCAACCTTACGGTCAACCTTCTTAAAAAAAGCTTTGAAAACACATTGTTTGAATGTTTTTCAACATTTTTGAACGTTTTACATTTTTAAAATCATAAAACTTTCTCTGACACACTTCAAATCCTCACAACCCTAAGGGGGGGTGGAAAGAGGAGGAGGGGGCCGGGGGAAAACTCAACCGGAAGTGGGTGGGTGGGGTAGAAAGTGGGCGTGGCTTGAGCGTGGGAACCATTTTATTGGGCAATAAAACTGTCAGTTTGATGGTTTGTGCCCTTATAACTCTCTCTCAGGTCAGATGAAATATGGACTCCCAGGAACTTAATACTATCCACACGCTCCACTGCGTCCCCCCGTATACAAAGAGGAGCGTGCTTTGTCTTCCTGGACCTTCTGAAGTCCACTATGACCTCCTTGGTCTTGTTGGTGTTCAAAATAAAATTATTTGTTGAACACCAATATATCAGGTGCTGTATCTCCTCTCTGTATTGAGTCTCATCATTGTCAGAAATGAGACCCACCACGGTGGTGTCGTCCGAAAACTTCACGAGCGTGTTTGAGCGTGAATGAATAGCAAAACAGTCATGAGTAAAAAGGCTGAAGAGGGCCGGGCTGAGCACACAGCCCTGCGGTGTTCCAGTGTTCAGGATCAGAGTGGAAGATGTAAAGTTCCCTATCCTCACCAACTGTGGACGATTCATGAGAAAATCCCTGATCCAGGAACACAGTGAAACTGATAGTCCCAGGTTGTGGAGCTTCGGCACCAGTTTGTCTGGGAGAACTGTGTTAAAAGCTTAGCTGAAGTCCACGAATAACATCCTAACATAAGTGTTGGGGTGCTGCAGGTGTGTCATGGCTATATGGAGTGCTAGCGAGACAGCATCCTCCATAGAGCGGTTCCTCCTGTAGGCGAACTGAAGGCTATCGAGAACATCATGGATAGCATCTCTGATGTGATTAAGGAGCATCCTCTCAAAACACTTCATGCCGAGAGCTCCGAGCCGCTGCGTACACACGCGCTGCCATCTAACAGCTAGAGCCCAAGAGATCTCTGCATTTGTTACTCCGTCAGGTCTATTTTCCTATAAGGTTATGAGTTTTCGCCTGAGAAACACTCCAGCTACGTTTCAACGATTAATGAATCGAGTTATCTCTGGTTTGGAAGGTTGTGCAGTTTACTTAGACGATGTAGTCGTCTATAGTGACACTTGGTTAGAACATCTAAGTCGGATTAGAGCTTTGTTGGATCGTCTGGTTGCGGCTAACCTCACTGTTAATTTGAGCAAATGTGAATTTGCTAAGGCCACTGTAATCTATCTTGGAAAAGTTGTAGGTCAGGGTCATGTATGTCCTGTTCGAGCTAAAGTGGCAGCAATTGATAAAATTTCTACCCCTACAACTAAAAAGGAATTAATGAGGTTTCTTGGGATGGTTGGGTTTTATAGGGGATTCTGTCAGAATTTTTCTACTGTGGCAGCTCCTCTTACTAACCTGCTTCGAGATAAAATCAAATTTGAGTGGACCTCTGTGTGTCAGAGAGCATTTGAGGATGTTAAGTCTCTTCTCACTGTGTCTCCAATTTTGGTTGCACCTAGACCGGATAAACCTTTTAAATTGCAAGTTGACGCTAGTAATGTGGGAGCTGGAGCTGTTTTACTGCAGACCTCAGAAGATGGGGTAGACTGTGCGGTGGGGTATTTCTCTAAAAAGTTTAATGCTTATCAACTTAACTATTCAGTTATTGAGAAAGAAGCATTAGCTCTAATTTGGGCACTTATCCATTTTGAGGTTTATGTGGGTTCAGAGGGAGGACCATTGGTGGTTTTTACAGATCACAATCCTCTAACATTCCTTCATTCTTTGCAGAACCCAAACCAGCGACTCATGAGATGGTGTATCTTTCTACAAGGGTATCATCTTGATATAAGACACATCAAGGGTACAGAAAACGTGATTGCGGATGCTCTATCACGAGTATGATGTGTTGCCACGATGTTTCTGTTTTTCTGTTTCTCTCTCTCAAGCTTGTCTCTTAGGTGCAGAGGTCGATGAGTATTATGGTGGGAGGAGATGAGTGGATTCCTGAAGATGCTGTGACATCGTTGTTATTCGGAAGTTCTGTAGTCTAGTAGAGATTTGTCTAGTAATTTATTGTTTTGTTTGTTTTTTGTTTTGTGTGTGTACATCCCAGTTTAGTTATTGGGGGTGGGGGGGGGGGGGGGTGTTTTTTGTTTTGGGTGGTAATCCTGAGTGGGGGTACGCTTCAGTGTTCTTCGGCAGTTTTGGTTATGGGATTGTTGAGGATGCGGAGTTCAGTGTTTAACGTCGCCCCGAGCTCGGCAAGCCACTGAAGACTAGATAGGCTTTAGGAAGTTTGTGATGTTAGTTAGGAGGTTGGGATGTACCCTTTTGGAAGTATGTTTTGTTTTGTTTGTATGTGGGTTTATTTTTTAAGGGGGGGGGGGGGTGTGACATGCCTCTAGGCCGTCCTACTGACTGAGGGAATTAATGTGTAACACCTGCAGAGGATTATAAAAGGTAATGGTTCTCTGACTTAAGGTGGCTTCGGTTGCCCTCTGTTTTTCTGTTATTTTGGGTTGCTGTTTTATTTGTTATTTGTTTGCTTTATGTATTAGTTCAGTTTGGGAAATTATGTTTACAGGCCTGTGTTATTGGAACGTGTTTTTTGTGTTTTGCGTAAATTACTTGCTTATTATTTATTGTCAATAAAAACTTTTTGACTGGCTTTTGTTCTCGTTGCCTCCCTCATTTAAAACTTTTTTTAAAACTCATTTGTCGCGGCTTAGAGCCGGCCGTGACTATAGACTCAGGATAGTCTCAGCATAGACTCAGGAGAGTCTCAATAATAGTCTCAGGAGAGTCTCAGTATAGACTCAGTATCAGTATAGACTCAGTATAGTCTCAGTATAGACTCAGTATAGTCTCAGTATAGACTCAGTATAGTCTCAGTATAGACTCAGTATAAACTCAGGAAAGTATCAGTATAGACTCAGTATCAGTATAGACTCAGTATGGTCTCAGTATAGACTCAGTATGGTCTCAGTATAGACTCAGTATAAACTCAGGAGAGTCTCAGTATAGACTCAGTATAGTCTCAGTATAGACTCAGTATAGACTCAGTATAAACTCAGGAGAGTATCAGTATAGACTCAGTATCAGTATAGACTCAGTATGGTCTCAGTATAGACTCAGTATAGTCTCAGTATAGACTCAGTATAAACTCAGGAGAGTCTCAGTATAGACTCAGTATAGACTCAGTATAGACTCAGTATAGTCTCAGTATAGACTCAGTATAAACTCAGGAGAGTCTCAGTATAGACTCAGTATCAGTATAGACTCAGTATGGTCTCAGTATAAACTCAGGAGAGTCTCAGTATAGACTCAGTATAGTCTCAGTATAGACTCAGTATAGTCTCAGTATAGACTCAGTATAGTCTCAGTATAGTCTCAGTATAGACTCAGTATAGTCTCAGTATAGTCTCAGTATAGACTCAGTATAGACTCAGTATAGACTCAGTATAGACTCAGTATAGTCTCAGTATAGTCTCAGTATAGACTCAGTATAAACTCAGGAGAGTCTCAGTATAGACTCAGTATAAACTCAGGAGAGTCTCAGTAAAGACTCAGTATAGTCTCAGTATAGACTCAGTATGGTCTCAGTATAGACTCAGTATAAACTCAGGAGAGTCTCAGTATAGACTCAGTATAACCTCAGGATAGTCTTAGGTGAGCCTAAGACTATCCTCCAAGTTTATTTCTCCAGGTCTGACTCTGGGTTGAACTCTGTTCTCCCGCTGGTGTTTGACAGGGTTTACTGTATTATATTCGTGAGGATGTTTTGAGGAGGAATGACCATCCTGTACACCGTTTTGATCACATGACCGCTCACTCATCCTGTGTGTGTGTGAGAGATCACAGCTGTTCTGCTGCATTCTGGGTAATACAGCACTGACACAGGTCAGGGGTCGTGTCACGTCTGTGTCCTGTGGGACAGTGAAGTGTGTGTGAGACTTCCTGTCACATGACCTGTCCACCTACACCCGCGTCACACAGAGAATATGCAGAGAATAATATATATGATATATAATCGAATATTGAACTCAAATCTAATCAGACTGAATCAGTGATATCTGCAGATGATTTCTCTTGTCGGATTGGCTGTCAGTGACGTCACGTGTGTGTTCCTGTGATGTCATCAGACACGCATCACATCATTTGACCCTCGTGACATCAGACTGATTATATCAGCATGTTTTATGTGTGTGAATCCATCACACTTAAACATCCAACAGTTACACTATTGCTGTAAATAAGTCAAACTGTGTGTGTGTGTGTGTGCGCGCATGTGTGTGTGAGAGAGAGATAGAGTGTGTGTGTGTGTGCGTGTGTGTATGTGTGCGCATGTGAGAGAGAGTGTGTGTGTGTGTATGCGTGCACATGTGAGAGAGAGAGTGTGTGTGTGTGTGTGTGTGTGTGCGCATGTGAGAGTGTGTGTGTGAGTGTGAGAGAGAATGAGTGAGTGAGTGTGTGTGTGTGTGTGAGTGTGTGAGAGAGAGAGAGAGTGTGAGTGTGTGTGTGTGTGTGTGTGGGAGAGGGAGAGAGAGAGAATGTGTGTGTGTGTGTGTATGTGTGCACATGTGAGAGAGAGAGAGTGTGTGTGTGTGTGTGTGTGTGTTTGCGCGTGCATGTGATAGAGTGTCTGTGTGTATGTGTGAGAGAGAGAGAATGAGTGAGTGTGTGTGAGAGAGAGAGTGTGTGTGTGTGTGTGTGTAAGAGAGAGAGAGAGAATGAGTGAGTGTGTGTGTGTGAGTGTGTGTATGAGAGAGAGAGAGAAAGAGAGAGCGAGAGAATGAGTGAGTGTGTGTGTGTGGTTACTGGCAGTTACATCGTCTCTGGACTTTAACTCACTCCAGATGTGTGACGGAAGTGTTATGAACGCGTTTGAGAGAGTTTTTACACTAAATGTTTAATCTCTATTCTCTCAGAAAATGTTTATACAGTAAACTCGTGTCTGTAACTCTATTCTCTCAGAAAATGTTTATACAGTAAACTCGTGTCTGTAACTCTATTCTCTCAGATGTTTATACAGTAAACTCGTCTCTGTATCTCTATTCTCTCAGAAGAATACAGTAAACTCGTGTCTGTAACTCTATTCTCCCAGAAGGTGTTTATACAGTAAACTTGTCTCTGTAACTCTATTCTCTCAGAAAATGTTTATACAGTAAACTCGTGTCTGTAACTCTATTCTCTCAGATGTTTATACAGTAAACTCGTCTCTGTATCTCTATTCTCTCAGAAGAATACAGTAAACTCGTGTCTGTAACTCTATTCTCCCAGAAGGTGTTTATACAGTAAACTCGTCTCTTTATCTCTATTCTCTCAGAAGGTGTTTATACAGTAAACTCGTCTCTGTATCTCTATTCTCTCAGAAGGTGTTTATACAGTAAACTCGTGTCTGTATCTCTATTCTCTCAGAAGATGTTTATACAGTAAACTCGTGTCTGTATCTCTATTCTCTCAGATGTTTATACAGTAAACTCGTGTCTGTATCTCTATTCTCTCAGAAGATGTTTATACAGTAAACTCGTCTCTGTATCTCTATTCTCTCAGAAGATGTTTATACAGTAAGCTCGTCTCTGTAACTCTATTCTCTCAGAAGATGTTTATACAGTAAACTCGTCTCTGTATCTCTATTCTCTCAGAAGATGTTTATACAGTAAACTCGTGTCTGTAACTATTCTCTCAGAAGATGTTTATACAGTAAACTCGTCTCTGTATCTCTATTCTCTCAGAAGAATACAGTAAACTCGTGTCTGTAACTCTATTCTCCCAGAAGGTGTTTATACAGTAAACTCGTCTCTTTATCTCTATTCTCTCAGAAGGTGTTTATACAGTAAACTCGTGTCTGTAACTCTATTCTCCCAGAAGGTGTTTATACAGTAAACTCGTCTCTGTAACTCTATTCTCCCAGAAGATGTTTATACAGTAAACTCGTGTCTGTAACTCTATTCTCTCAGAAGATGTTTATACAGTAAACTCGTGTCTGTAACTCTATTCTCTCAGAAGATGTTTATACAGTAAACGTGTGTCTGTAACTCTATTCTCTCAGATGTTTATACAGTAATCTCGTCTCTGTATCTCTATTCTCTCAGATGTTTATACAGTAAACTCGTGTCTGTATCTCTATTCTCTCAGAAGATGTTTATACAGTAAACTCGTCTCTGTATCTCTATTCTCTCAGAAGATGTTTATACAGTAAACTCGTGTCTGTAACTATTCTCTCAGAAGATGTTTATACAGTAAACTCGTCTCTGTATCTCTATTCTCTCAGATGTTTATACAGTAAACTCGTGTCTGTATCTCTATTCTCTCAGAAGATGTTTATACAGTAAACTCGTCTCTGTATCTCTATTCTCTCAGAAGATGTTTATACAGTAAGCTCGTCTCTGTAACTATTCTCTCAGAAGAATACAGTAAACTCGTGTCTGTAACTATTCTCTCAGAAGAATACAGTAAACTCATGTCTGTAACTCTATTCTTCCAGAAGATGTTTATACAGTAAACTCGTCTCTGTAACTCTATTCTCCCAGAAGGTTTTTATACAGTAAACTCATGTCTGTAACTCTATTCTTCCAGAAGATGTTTATACAGTAAACTTGTGTCTGTAAATATTCTCCCAGAAGATGTTTATACAGTAAACTCGTCTCTGTAACTCTATTCTCCCAGAAGGTTTTTATACAGTAAACTCGTGTCTGTAACTCTATTCTCTCAGAAGATGTTTATACAGTAAACTCGTCTCTGTAACTCTATTCTCCCAGAAGGTTTTTATACAGTAAACTCGTGTCTGTAACTCTATTCTCTCAGAAGATGTTTATACAGTAAACTCGTGTCTGTATCTCTATTCTCTCAGAAGGTGTTTGTACAGTAAACTCGTGTCTGTAAATCTATTCTCCCAGAAGGTGTTTATACAGTAAACTTGTCTCTGTAACTCTATTCTCTCAGAAGGTGTTTATACAGTAAACTCATGTCTGTAACTCTATTCTCTCAGATGGTGTTTATTCAGTAAACTCGTGTCTGTATCTCTATTCTCTCAGAAGATGTTTATACAGTAAACTCGTCTCTGTAACTCTATTCTCTCAGAAGGTGTTTATACAGTAAACTCGTGTCTGTAAATCTATTCTCCCAGAAGGTGTTTATACAGTAAACTCGTGTCTGTAAATCTATTCTCCCAGAAGGTGTTTATACAGTAAACTCGTGTCTGTAACTCTATTCTCCCAGAAGGTGTTTGTACAGTAAACTCGTGTCCGTAACTCTTTTCTCTCAGAAGATGTTTGTACTGTAAACTCGTGTCTGTAACTCAATTCTCTCAGAAGGTGTTTATACAGTAAACTCGTGTCTGTAACTCTATTCTCTCAGAAGGTGTTTATACAGTAAACTCGTGTCTGTAAATCTATTCTCCCAGAAGGTGTTTATACAGTAAACTTGTCTCTGTAACTCTATTCTCTCAGAAGGTGTTTATACAGTAAACTCGTGTCTGTAACTCTATTCTCTCAGAAGGTGTTTATACAGTAAACTCGTGTCGGTATCTCTATTCTCTCAGAAGATGTTTATACAGTAAACTCGTCTCTGTAACTCTATTCTCTCAGAAGGTGTTTATACAGTAAACTCGTGTCTGTAACTCTATTCTCCCAGAAGGTGTTTATACAGTAAACTCGTGTCTGTATCTCTATTCTCTCAGAAGATGTTTATACAGTAAACTCGTCTCTGTAACTCTATTATCTCAGAAGGTGTTTATACAGTAAACTTGTGTCTGTAAATCTATTCTCCCAGAAGGTGTTTATACAGTAAACTCGTGTCTGTAACTCTATTCTCTCAGAAGGTGTTTATACAGTAAACTCGTCTCTGTAACTCTATTCTCAGAAAATGTTTATACAGTAAACTCGTGTCTGTATCTCTATTCTCTCAGAAGATGTTTATACAGTAAACTCGTGTCTGTATCTCTATTCTCTCAGAAGAATACAGTAAACTCGTGTCTGTAACTCTATTCTCCCAGAAGGTGTTTATACAGTAAACTTGTCTCTGTAACTCTATTCTCTCAGAAGGTGTTTATACAGTAAACACGTGTCTGTATCTCTATTCTCTCAGAAGATGTTTATACAGTAAACTCGTGTCTGTATCTCTATTCTCTCAGAAGGTGTTTATACAGTAAACTCGTGTCTGTATCTCTATTCTCTCAGAAGGTGTTTATACAGTAAACTCGTGTCTGTAACTCTATTCTCAGATGAATCTCAGCAGGTCGTGTCTGTTCCTCCAGCAGGGGGCGCTCAGCGGCTCAACAGGCGCTGATAGATACACATGTATGAACTGAAAGTACATCGCATTCAAATATAATAATTCCACGGATTCGAACAAAAAATATGAATGAAATAAGCGATCTGTGTTAAATTGTTATTATTATTGTGTTTGATATTTTGGTCGCCCGAAATTCCGCACAGTTTCAGCCTTCTGTCTCGTGTTGATTGACATTCTGTGGTTCTGATGTGAGAATGACATCATGATCCGAGCGGAGAAGAGGCGGGGCCAGAACTCTCTCTCTCTCTCTCTCTCTCTCTCTCTCTCTCTCTCTCTCTCTCTCTCTCTCTCTCTCTCTCTCTCTCTCGCACTCACTCCTATAGTCTCTCACTCATTCAGTGATGGCCGCGTGAGGATGTAGTTCGGTTGAGTTTCCCGGTACCGATGGTGTGTGTTGCGGGATGTGAGTTCGTCATGTTTGACGCCAGTGTTTGGCGGATCCGGAGCATCCGGGACTCGGTGAGACTCGAGATTCACGACGAACCGAATCCTGCGGTTCTGAACCGATTCACTCCGCTGGACCCGGACACACCTCGGCTGGAGGTACAAACAATAACTCGTGTAGAGCAGCAGTTATGATAACAGACTGTATTAGGCTATTATTACACTAGTAATATTCAAAATAATATTACTTATAAAAATACTAATAATAACAGACTGTATTATTATAAGCAATATTATTTTGAATATAATTAATCTGGAGAAATATTCAATAAAAAATATGGATGATGCCACATAATACACACTTTGTCATCAGTTGTGCATCGTAATAAATCAGTGCAACCACATGTATAACACTTTCATTGTTATGCAGTTTAATTCCTTATAATTCATGATCAGCACCAAATGTAATGTGCTTATAACATTACAATACATATATTTTAATATGTTATATTATTTAAAGGTGTAGGCCTAACTAAGTTACAGTAACTTTATGATTGTGTCAGTAAGAATGGTTACTAATTATGATTATTAATTATTAAACAGGCATGGGGTGTTATTGCAAAAATATGTGTTTTATTTTCCTGTCGGATTATCAGTTGTGTGTGTGTGTGTGTGTGTGTGTGTGTGTGTGCGACTCAATATCCAGCATTCTCCAGTCCTGTTTAATATTGATTATTACCTCTACATTTGTACAGTTGATGCCGAAGCTTTTATCCACACGACTCACTTGGACTCAGTTCCTTCAGCTGACTCCTGTTAGTCTGATCTGGTTCATCTGAAAACCTGTAAAGCACGGACTGCTCTCTGTGCAAAGCACTCTGGGTAATGCCTAAGCTTTATTTGCCGAAACCCGAATACTGAATGTTCCCTGAAGACTGATTTATAGATCATATTTAAAGAGGTCAGAGGGATGAATATGAGTTTCTCTCCTTTATTCGTCAGGAACACAGAGTGTGTGTGTGTCATGTTTGAGTAGTTGTTCAGGACTGTGGTTTTGCTCATCCCTAGTTTCCAGAGATGAAAACACACACACACACACACACACACACACACACACACAAGACGGTGATTGTGCAACTTGTTTTCTGTTTCAGTTATTGATCGATGTGAATCACTGATGCTTCCTGAAACACGACACACCTTGTCTCTCTCTCTCTCTCTCTCTCTCTCTCTCTCTCTCTCTCTCTCTCTCTCTCTCTCTCTCTCTCTCTCTCTCTCTCTCTCTCTCTCTCTCTGAGCTTGTGCATTAGAAGCTTTAAAGGGGACATATGATGAAAATCGGACTTTCTCCGTGTGTAAGTGCAATAATCGGCCGCTTCTACGGACACAGAAAACGTGAAAAGTGAAACCCGGTAATTTTGTTCGTGCAGATTTCGCTCTCCTTCTGCCGTATGAAGAGGATATTATTATAATATTCCCGGCCCTTAATCTGCACGTTTACACACACCAGCGACATTCGGTTCGGCGAGCGCCAACAGACACCAAGAAGAATGGCATCTACGCTAATATTAGTGTCTTTGTTTATCCCGAGGTTTTCCCGTAGCCTGCCGGATCCAGGCCGTGTCCAGATCTGACGAAGGAGATCCGCCTGGACCCGATGACAATGCAGTGCTGAAGTGTCCACTATCCTCTCCCTATGGAGGATCCCTTTCCCACTCTACAGATAAAGCGTTGTTGATAATCCGGCTCGCGTACCCCGAAGTGATAAAATAAAACAAAATTCTGTATCAAAATTTATAGGCAAGAAAAGTAGTTTGTTTAGGCTGGGTTGTATGAATTATAAACCTGCGCACATATTTTCAAAAGCACATAACTATAGAATCAATTCTGAATGAGCATGTGAACGCCGTCAGCGTTAATCACAGGTTCGCGTTTAAAGTCTGATCATTTCGACGGAGGTGAATCAATCAAAGTTAACTTTAGCTGGAAATAACATTATTCAAGAACCGCTATAACGCCAAAACAATCTGTTGCCTTAAATTATATTTTTATCTCTGTAAAGCTGCTTTGAAACAATCCATTGTTAAAAGCGCTATATAAATGAAGATGACTTGACTTGACTTGACCAGTTCTAACGCACTGGAGAAGATCCAGCAAAGCCTGAAACTGTTCTGTGGTTGAGCACAGACGACACTGAACACTATTGACCAGAACATGTCACCGCTGTCTTATAAACACCTCAGGAACTGTGGACACTTGTGGAAGAGTTCAACATGATGAGGAGATGATCAGTGTAACTCCACAACAGTCTCTCCGTAAGGCTGCACTCGCTGCTGGTTACTCCTGATTCTGGATCAGTGAGATTGGCCTGTGTTGTTATTGCCGGAATCTCTGAAGTTCGTGTGAAGGCTCCGTCCTCTTCTGAACGGAGGCGGAGCTAAAGCTCATTTGCATTTAAAGGGACACACACAAAAACGACACGTTTTGCTCACACACAAAAGGGGCAAATTTGACCAGCTATAATAAATGATCTGGTATTTTGAGCTGAAATTTCACACACACACATTCTGGGGACGCCATAGATTTATATTACATCTTGTGGAAAGGGGCATAATATGTCACCTTTAACACTCATGAACTCACAGCAGCAGATGAAGGCCTGTCGTGTGAACTGATGTCTTCTTCGTGTGTGTGTGTGTGTGTGTGTGTAGAATGCGAGTCAGGAGATCGGTGAAGAGGTGGAGGACGGTGCCGTGTTCAGCATCACGCTGAGGAAGGTCCAGTTGTACCAGTCATCGAGCAGGAGCCAGCGCTGGACAGGTCTGGACTCGGACTCGGGTCTGGGTCTGTACGAGACCTGTAAGCTACGCATCATCAGAGCCGGGACGTTGGAGCGACTGGTGGAGAACATGGTGACGGCCTTCAGAGGGAACGACTCCACATATGTCACCATCTTCCTCTGCACTTACAGGACATTCGCTACTACTAAACAAGTGCTGGACCTGCTGCTCAACAGGTCACACACTCACTCACTCATTCACACACACACACAGAATGTTAACATTGTTAAGTTGTTTTGATTGATAATGTGAAGCAGCTTTGATACAATCTGTATTGTGAAAAGTGCTATATAAATATATTTGACTTGACTGACTTGACTTGACACACACACACACATACACACACACACAATCACACAAACATTTAGCTGCACTGAGAACAGAACCATGAACTGAACTGATCTGAATAATGCCTCTATTGTCTGTAGAGCTGTTTTACTACTGAAATTAAATTTGGTTAATAATTGATGATTTTTACAAATTTTGATTTGATATGAGTGTGTGTGTGTGTGTTCTCACAGATACGCTAAACTGCAGCCGGGGGCAGAATCACGCAGAATGACCGCAGACGAGCGAACGGAGCTCAGGAAGTATGTGATTCATGTCTGAAACACACACCGATTTATTTGTGCACTTCCAGAATCTGTGCGTGAAACATACACTATATTTCCAAAAGTATTGGGACACGCCTCCAAATCATTGAATTCAGGTGTTCCACTCACTTCCATGGCCACAGTTGTATTAATCAAGCACTAGTCATGAACACACATTCTACACGGTTCTACACACATCTGTGAAAGAATGGGTCGCTCTCAGGAGCTCAGTGAACTCAAGCGTGGTACCGCGATCGGTTGCCATCTGTGCAATAAGTCCATTCATGAAATTTCCTCACTACTAAATATTCCACGTTCAACTGTTAGTGGTATTATAACAAAGTTCAGTATGGTATTACTGTTGTGGATGGGTCTGCAATCGGCAGTGTAAAGGATGTAGAGCAGCGGACTCAACACACAACCTTGTGGGGAACCCGTACTCAATAAACAAGTAGAGGAGCGGTTGTCTCCAAGTTTTACTGACTGTGGTCTGTTTGTGAGAAAATCTTTAATCCATGAACAGGTGAGTGGGTGGAATCCCAGATAAGACAGTTTGCTGATCAGGATGTCGGGGATGATAGTGTTGAAGGCTGAGCTATAATCAATAAAGAGCATCCTGACATAGCTCTCTCTATGCTCCAGGTGGCTCAGCGCCGTGTGTAGAGGGATGGCAATGGCGTCCTCAGTTGCCCTATTTGCCTTGTAGGCGAATTGATAAGGGTCAGACGAGGGAGGGGGGCAATCTTTGATGTGACCCAAGACTAACCGTTCCAAGCATTTGGTGATGATTGGTGTAAGTGCCACTGGGCGATAGTCGTTGAGGCAGGTTATATTTGAATTTTTGGGTACAGGGATGATAGTAGTCGACTTTAGGCAGGCTGAGATAGTAGCCTGTGCCAGGGAAAGGTTGAAGATGCTGGTGAAAACCTTTGAGAGCTGGTCAGCACAGGCCTAGAGCACTTTCCCAAGTACTCCGTCCGGTCCGGAAAGCTGGTTGGGGCTGAGGTGGTATGACTGCAGACTGTTGGAGTGGGATCTCAAAGCGTGCAAAAAAGGGTATTCAGTTCTTCCACCAATGCGATGCTTGAGTCCACAGCTGTGTTAGTCTGTCCCCTGAAGTTGGTAATCTGCTGAATACCCTGCCATACCTGCCGAGGGTTGTTATTAGAAAAATGGCTTTCTATTTTCCTCCTGTAGTCAGCTTTAGCTACCCTGATCCCTCTCTTCAGGTCAGCTCTGGCAGTGCTGTATAATGCTTGATTTCCCGACCTGAAGGCGATATTGCGTTTTTTGAGTAATGATTTGACTTGGCTAGTCATCCAGGGCTTCTGATTTGGGAATACCCGGATGTGTTTGACCACTGTGACATTCTCCGTGCAGTACTTGATGTATGATAGTACAGCCTCTGTATATACTGCCAGGTCGTGATGTTCAAAAACACTCCAATCAGTGTATGTGAAACAGTCCATTAGCTTAGGAAGTGCATCTTCTGGCCAGATAGTGATCGTCTTGGTCAGTGGGGTTGTTCTTCGTATAAGAGGTTTGTAAACAGGGGTGAGAAGCAAAGAGAGGTGGTCGGAGTGACCTAAATGCGGAAGTTGTGTGGTCTTGTATGCATGTTTTATGTTTGTGTAAACATGATCTAAGGTATTTCCCCCTCTAGTTGAACATTTTACATACTGGTAAAATTTAGGCAAAAAGGACTTTAAATTTGCCTGATTAAAATCACCCGCAATAATGTGTACCCCGTCAGGATGAGACTTCTGTTGTTTGTTTATGTTATTTGACAGCAGCGAGAGAGCAGTGCTAACGTTAGCATCGGGAGGAATCTACACAGCCGTAATTATCACTACTGTTAGTTCTCTAGGCAGAAAAAAAGGACGGCATTTAACAGAGAGGGACTCTAGGTTCGGTGAACAGTGCTTATGTATGGTCAAGTTGTCTCTAGACCATTTGTCATGTACATAAATACACAGACCCCCCCCCCCCCCTCTGTTCTTACCGGATGCTTTGTTCCGATCGTAGCGATACATGGAGCGCCCAGCTAGCTGTATGGCTGCGTCAGGGATCTGCGGGTGAAGCCAGGTCTCTGATATGATTAAAACACAACAGTCGTGGATGTAGCGATTTCCTTCGGTGGATGCAGTGGTGTAAAGCGTTGGATGCAGTTAGGGTAAAGCGTGGGATGGAGTGTTATAAAGCATGGGGTGCAGTGGCGTAAAGCGTGGGATGCAGTGGCGTAAAGCTTGGGATACAGTTGGGTAAAGCGTGGGATGCAGTGGTGTAAAGCGTGGGATGCAGTGTTATAAAGAGTGGGGTGCAGTGGAGTAAAGCTTGGGATGCAGTGGTGTAAAGCGTGGGATGCAGTGTTATAAAGAGTGGGGTGCAGTGGAGTAAAGCTTGGGATGCAGTGGTGTAAAGCGTGGGATGCAGTGTTATAAAGCGTGGGGTGCAGCAGTGTAAAGCTTGGGATGCAGTGGTGTAAAGCGTGGGATGCAGTGTTATAAAGCGTGAGGTGCAGTGGCGTAAAGCGCGGGATGCAGTGGTGTAAAGCGTGGGATGCAGTGGTGTAAAGCTTGGGATGCAGTGGTGTAAAGCGTGGGATGCAGTGGTGTAAAGCGTGGGATGCAGTGTTATAAAGCGTGGGATGCAGTGGTGTAAAGCGGGGGATGCAGTGGTGTAAAGCGTGGGATGCAGTGGTGTAAAGCGTGGGATGCAGTGGTGTAAAGCGTGGGATGCAGTGTTATAAAGCGTGGGGTGCAGCAGTGTAAAGCTTGGGATGCAGTGGTGTAAAGCGTGGGATGCAGTGTTATAAAGCGTGGGGTGCAGCAGTGTAAAGCTTGGGATGCAGTGGTGTAAAGCGTGGGATGCAGTGTTATAAAGCGTGGGGTGCAGCAGTGTAAAGCTTGGGATGCAGTGTTATAAAGAGTGGGGTGCAGTGGAGTAAAGCTTGGGATGCAGTGGTGTAAAGCGTGGGATGCAGTGTTATAAAGCGTGGGGTGCAGCAGTGTAAAGCTTGGGATGCAGTGGTGTAAAGCGTGGGATGCAGTGTTATAAAGCGTGGGGTGCAGCAGTGTAAAGCTTGGGATGCAGTGGTGTAAAGCGTGGGATGCAGTGTTATAAAGCGTGGGGTGCAGTGGCGTAAAGCGCGGGATGCAGTGGTGTAAAGCGTGGGATGCAGTGGTGTAAAGCTTGGGATGCAGTGGTGTAAAGCGTGGGATGCAGTGGTGTAAAGCGTGGGATGCAGTGTTATAAAGCGTGGGATGCAGTGGTGTAAAGCGTGGGATGCAGTGGTGTAAAGCGTGGGATGCAGTGGGGTAAAGCGTGGGATGCAGTGTTATAAAGCGTGGGGTGCAGCAGTGTAAAGCTTGGGATGCAGTGGTGTAAAGCGTGGGATGCAGTGTTATAAAGCGTGGGGTGCAGCAGTGTAAAGCTTGGGATGCAGTGGTGTAAAGCGTGGGATGCAGTGTTATAAAGCGTGGGGTGCAGTGGCGTAAAGCGCGGGATGCAGTGGTGTAAAGCGTGGGATGCAGTGGTGTAAAGCTTGGGATGCAGTGGTGTAAAGCGTGGGATGCAGTGGTGTAAAGCGTGGCATGCAGTGGAGTAAAGTGTGGGATGGAGTGGAGACGTGTTCTCTGGAGTGACGAATCACGTGTCTCTGTCTGGCAATCCAATAGACGAGTCTGGGTTTGGTGGTTGCTAGGAGAACGGTACTTGCCTGACTGCATTGTGCCAACTGTAATTTTTGTTGGAGGGGGGATTATGGTGTGGGGTTGTTTTCAGGCTTGGCCCCTTAGTTCCAGTGAAAGGAACTCATAATGCTTCAGCCTACCAAGAAATTTTGGACAATTTCATGCTCCCAACTTTGTGGGAAAAGTTTGGTGATGTTCCTGTTCCAGCATGACTGCGCACCAGTACACAATGCAGGTCCATAAAGACATGGATGAGGAGTTTGGTGTGAAGGAACCTGAGCTGTTATAACTGCAAAGGGTTGCCAACTCCACATTAGGGCTGTGCAAACATATCGATACTGTATCAATATTCCAACCTCTAGTATCAATACGTACATTCACATCACATGTTGTGAAGAGGTAGAGTTACACTCACGGGACACTGCAATTCACAAAAGTTCATTATTTGCATGTGCTTTAAAGCCTTTCCGGTTGAACATTACATTACATTCATGTGTGTGTGTGTGTGTGTGTGTGTGTGTGTGTGCAGCACCGTCTCCTCCATCCTGGGCGCCTGGTTGGATCAGTACTCTGAGGACTTCTGGAAACCCCCGGATTACTCCTGTCTGAGGCGCCTGATCCACTACCTGCAGCTCAACTTCCCGGGATCCGACCTGGAGCGCCGGGCCTGTAATCTCCTGAGCCAGTTCCACCGCAGACTCACGCAGGAATCACACCAGGAGGGTTCGTCCCCCCCCCCCCTCAGTTTTTCATCTCCTCTTATTCCTTCATCTCCACTCAGTCCTTCATCTCCTCTCATTCCTTCATCTCCACTCATTCCTTCATCTTCACTCAGTCCTTCATCTCCACTCAGTTCTTCACTCAGTCCTGCATTTCCACTCAGTTCTTCATCTCCACTCAGTCCTTCATCTCCAATCATTCCTTCATCTCCTCTCATTCCTTCATCTCCTCTCATTCCTTCATCTCCACTCATTCCTTCATCTCCACTCATTCCTTCATCTCCACTCAGTCCTTCATCTCCACTCAGTTCTTCATCTCCACTCAGTTCTTCACTCAGTCCTGCATCTCCACTCAGTTCTTCATCTCCATTCAGTCCTTCATCTCCACTCAGTCCTTCATCTCCACTCAGTTCTTCATCTCCATCTCCACTCAGTCCTTCATCTCCACTCAGTCCTTCATCTCCACTCATTCCTTCAGTTCTTCATCTCCACTCATTCCTTCATCTCCAATCAGTCCTTCATCTCCACTCATTCCTTCATCTCCACTCAGTCCTTCATCTCCAATCAGTTCTTCATCTCCTCTCATTCCTTCTTCTCCACTCATTCCTTCATCTACACTCAGTCAGTCCTTCATCTCCACTCAGTCCTTCATCGCCACTCAGTCCTTCATCTCCACTCAGTCCTTCATCTCCACTCAGTTCTTCATCTCCACTCGGTCTTTCGTCTCCACTCAGTCAGTCCTTCATCTCCTCTCATTCCTCTCATTCCTTCATCTCCTCTCATTCCCTCATCTCCTCTCATTCCTTCATCTCCTCTCATTCCTTCATCTCCACTCAGTCCTTCATCTCCACTCAGTCCTTCATCTCCACTCAGTCTTTCATCTCCACTCAGTCCTTCATCTCCAGTCAGTCCTTCATCTCCACTAAGTCCTTCATCTCCACTAAGTCCTTCATCTCCTCTCATTCCTTCATCTCCACTCAGTCCTTCATCTCCTCTCATTCCTTCATCTCCACTCAGTCCTTCATCTCCACTCAGTCCTTCATCTCCACTCATTCCTTCATCTCCACTCAGTCCTTCATCTCCACTCAGTCCTTCATCTCCTCTCATTCCTTCATCTCCACTCAGTCCTCTCAGTCCTTCATCTCCTCTCATTCCTTCATCTCCACTCAGTCCTGCATCTCCACTCAGTTCTTCACTCAGTCCTGCATCTCCTCTCATTCCTTCATCTCCACTCAGTCCTTCATCTCCACTCAGTCCTTCATCTCCACTGAGTCCTTCATCTCCTCTCATTCCTTCATCTCCACTCAGTCTTTCATCTCCACTCAGTCCTTCATCTCCTCTCATTCCTTCATCTCCACTCAGTCCTTCATCTCCACTCAGTCCTTCATCTCCTCTCATTCCTTCATCTCCACTCAGTCTTTCATCTCCACTCAGTCCTTCATCTCCACTCAGTCCTTCATCTCCACTCAGTCCTTCATCTCCTCTCAGTCCTTCATCTCCTCTCATTCCTTCATCTCCACTTAGTCTTTCATCTCCACTCAGTCTTTCATCTCCACTCAGTCCTTCATCTCCTCTCATTCCTTCATCTCCACTCAGTCCTTCATCTCCTCTCAGTCCTTCATCTCCACTCAGTCCTTCATCTCCTCTCAGTCCTTCATCTCCTCTCATTCCTTCATCTCCACTCAGTCTTTCATCTCCACTCAGTCCTTCATCTCCTCTCATTCCTTCATCTCCACTCAGTCCTTCATCTCCACTCAGTCCTTCATCTCCTCTCATTCCTTCATCTCCACTCAGTCCTTCATCTCCACTCAGTCCTTCATCTCCTCTCATTCCTTCATCTCCACTCAGTCCTTCATCTCCCATCAGTCCTCTCAGTCCTTCATCTCCTCTCATTCCTTCATCTTCACTCAGTCCTTCATCTTCACTCAGTTCTTCATCTCCACTCAGTCCTGCATCTCCACTCAGTCCTTCATCTCCACTCAGTCCTTCTTCTCCACTCAGTCTGTCATCTCCACTCAGTCCTTCATCTCCTCTCATTCCTTCATCTCCACTCAGTCCTTCATCTCCACTCAGTCCTTCATCTCCACTCAGTCCTTCATCTCCACTCAGTCTTTCATCTCCACTCAGTCCTTCATCTCCAGTCAGTCCTTCATCTCCACTAAGTCCTTCATCTCCTCTCATTCCTTCATCTCCACTCAGTCCTTCATCTCCTCTCATTCCTTCATCTCCACTCAGTCCTTCATCTCCACTCAGTCCTTCATCTCCACTCAGTCCTTCATCTCCACTCAGTCTTTCATCTCCACTCAGTCCTTCATCTCCACTCAGTCCTTCATCTCCACTCAGTCCTTCATCTCCTCTCATTCCTTCATCTCCACTCAGTCCTTCATCTCCACTCAGTCCTTCATCTCCACTCAGTCTTTCATCTCCACTCAGTCCTTCATCTCCAGTCAGTCCTTCATCTCCACTAAGTCCTTCATCTCCACTAAGTCCTTCATCTCCTCTCATTCCTTCATCTCCACTCAGTCCTTCATCTCCTCTCATTCCTTCATCTCCTCTCAGTCCTTCATCTCCACTCAGTCCTTCATCTCCACTCAGTCCTTCATCTCCACTCAGTCTTTCATCTCCACTCAGTCCTTCATCTCCACTCAGTCCTTCATCTCCACTCAGTCCTTCATCTCCACTCAGTCCTTCATCTCCTCTCATTCCTTCATCTCCACTCAGTCCTTCATCTCCTCTCATTCCTTCATCTCCACTCAGTCCTGCATCTTCACTCAGTCCTGCATCTTCACTCAGTTCTTCATCTCCTCTCAGTCCTTCATCTCCTCTCATTCCTTCATCTTCACTCAGTCCTGCATCTTCACTCAGTTCTTCATCTCCACTCACTCCTGCATCTCCACTCAGTCCTTCATCTCCACTCAGTCCTTCTTCTCCACTCAGTCTGTCATCTCCACTCAGTCCTTCATCTCCTCTCATTCCTTCATCTCCACTCAGTCCTTCATCTCCTCTCATTCCTTCATCTCCACTCAGTCCTTCATCTCCACTCAGTCCTTCATCTCCACTCAGTCCTTCATCTCCACTCAGTCCTTCATCTCCACTCAGTCTTTCATCTCCACTCAGTCCTTCATCTCCAGTCAGTCCTTCATCTCC
>CM060611.1:347500-355000 GCA_030578255.1 Tiaroga cobitis | reverse complement strand
CACACGACCAACGCGTCACACGACCAACGCGGCCGTCACACGACCAACGCGTCACACGACCAACGCGTCACACAACCAACGTGTCACACGACCAACGCCAACGCGTCACACGACCAACGCGTCACACGACCAACGCGTCACACGACCAACGCGGCCGTCACACGACCAACGCGTCACACAACCAACGTGTCACACGACCAACACCAACGCGTCACACGACCAACGCGTCACACGACCAACGCGTCACACGACCAACGCGTCACACGGCCAACGCGTCACACGACCAACGCGTCACACGACCAACGCGTCACACAACCAACGTGTCACACGACCAACGCCAACGCGTCACACGACCAACGCGTCACACGACCAACGCGTCACACGACCAACGCGGCCGTCACACGACTAAGCCGTCACACGACCAACGCGTCACATCGACCAACGCGTCACACGACCAACGCGTCACACGACTATGGAAAGCCGTTAGGGCCAAAAACACGCGAATTTTAACGCGTATTTCACGTGTAAAATACGCGTATTTTACACGTGAAATACGCGTTGATTATGCCACGCGTATTTTTCACGCGTATTTCACGTGTAAAATACGCGTGAAATACGAGTGACATAATCAACGCGTATTTCACGTGTAAAATACGCGTATTTCACGTGTATTTTACACGTAAAATACGCGTGAAATACGCGTTAAAAATCAGTATGAACGGGTCCGTGTCATTGGCTGCTGAAGACTTGGGTCTAACCATTTGTGTGAGCTTAGAGGGGTGTTCCTTTCATAGACTAGGCTACCACCAGTTTACATTCTATAGATCAGCTTATTCAGGTTTTTTTGTATAATATGACAATTTAGATAAAAATAAAATTAACTTGTTTTTCTCCACTCATGCCTTTTTGTAAATAAACACATTAGTGGACATTCTAGCTTTAACATCAAAGCATTAACGTGTGTGGGGAAATCAGTTACAGTGGAGGTAACCAATGCAGGTTTATGATCACTGCAGGTTTCAGATACAGACCACTGTAATCAATATCTGTCTTTGGAAAACAACGGGAGCTTTTGTTGTGCTTACATTTACAGCTATAGCAAGCAGGGGGCGCTTTTTCAAACCTTTTTGTTCTGAAATTGGGCACTCAGACAAACTGTAATTAGGTATACAGGTGATATTATCAATTTAAAGGAATTTAATGACTTAAAGTATTTAAATATGTTATTTAAGGCTTTCAGGATTAGAATGGGAGCTTGTGCTCAGGTCAGGACAGGTATAAGAACTTGATTTGGCTTTCCTGACAGCAGAAGTATTTTACTGCTACCAAAATTAAATATCCTCCTATTTCTTTTTTTCTTTTTCTTGTGTAGCCCAAAGAAAATAGATAGATTGCATTTTTATGAACAAATATTTTTACCAAGATTGCCCCCTTTTGCATATTAGTACATTTACATATTATTATTATTATTACAGGGACAATGGACAGTAAAGAACTGTCCCAGAATTAGCTACAGAGCTAAATTTCATCTGCAGTCCCTGGCATTTGGCAGATGCTTTTATCCTAAGTGCCTTACATTGCATTTCAATGTACACATTTACGTTCTTATCAGTTCTTGCTTTCCCTGGGAATCGAACCCTTGCATGAATTTTGCAAGCGCTAACATTCTACATTCTACTGCTACAGGAAAAGTAGGAATTTATCTGTAAAACAAATCAACCCAACTCAAGATTTCTAATATTAAAAGTTAACATTTGATTGTGGAAAAGTTTACAGCTGTGGTTCTTGATCAATGCAATTGTAATGAATATCTGTTAAAACAACATAACCTTGCTTGCAGGGACCAAATTACAGAAACGTCCTATCTTAAAGGTATTGTTCACTCAATTTAAAATTCTGTCTTCATTAACTCACCCTCATGTTGTTTCAAACATGCATGAGCCTCTTTGAATGTTTGGTTACTAATATTTGAAGATTATTGGTAACCAAACATTGCTAGTGGTCCCCATTGACTTCCATAATATTTTTTTCCATAGTATGGAAGTTCCACACAAGAAAGAAACTTTGGAACAACATAAGGGTGTAAATGGGTGAACTATCCCTTTAAGCCCCAAGTTATAATCTGACAAGTTCAGTGTTTTAAATTGGTTCCAAAATGAAATCACAGTGGTTACTTAAGACAAGATATTACTCTGACTGAAGTTGTTTCTGCAATACAGCCTCAGGAAACCATTCCAGGTCATAATTTCAAGTCCTCCCTCAGTGTCATATATTATTAACTAATATTCAGGGCAATTTGTACTTACCTCAGACTTGTCAGCAGCTTAATATCCTTTTATCTTAGCTCCATATCCTTTATATCTTTAAACATACAATGCTTTAATAGTAGAATAATACAAATGCAATAAATTAAACTGTGCAATACTCAAATCTATATTTTCTACTGTTTAGTTTCATAAGTAGAGTATATGTACAAGTAATCTTAATTTTTAAGATTTCACATACGCTTTTATTTCTTTTCTTAAATGTGAGCAATGGTGACATGACCAATTTAAACCTGGGATCAATAAATTATATCTATTATATTCAGTGGTTATGAGGAGCAATGTGAGAGAGAAATTTGGCAATCATTGTCTGACCCAGCAAAAAAAACCCCACTATAATACATTTTTTATTGATTTTTCTGTTCGCATTTATGAGGGAAAAAACAACGTGTCAGTTCTCGTTTACGGACGTGAGCGTTCTGAAAGCGGCACTAAACGACTTCTTTAAAACTTTCACAGAGACCTCAAACAGAACAGCTGCCTTTCTTTACATTTATTTTCGTTTTATATTAATTATATCTTAATTTTAATCAATGTTTCATGAACCAATTGTCTGGATTTATTTAATAAATAAGAAGTAAATATAGCAGAATCACGACATGGAGGCGCCGGCGAGTGAATTGGAGTTCGTCTCATAAATTAACCGAAACTCGGCGTATAATGCACATTCACATTCACAGCGTATTTAGACGCATTTATAATCATTACTTTTAACGGTTCTTTGTGGCAAGCTTTATGCGTGCGGTCGTGCGCTTGAGCACAAATTATAAGCTTTTGGCAATTATTTTTTTATAATTATTGACAAAATTAGAATATAGTAAAAGGTTTTTTTTGTGTGTGTGAAAGTTTTGGGTGGGCCTGTTGAAAAGTGGGTCGATGCCTGAGCTACAGGACATCGTCTTTGAAAACATAACCTGCGCGAAAGAGAGAAAAAAAATGAATACGTCATTGTACCCAGCACTTCTGAAAATGCACTTCCGAATGCGTCTCTGTCCCCAGCACATTTCAAACCAAACTGACGCCCATGATAACAAAGATAGATTGACAGGTGACACTGCAATGACTACCCTTTTAAATTGCTAATTTAATCCTTTACACTTTTTTTTTTTTTTTACATCAGCAGGGTTCACTTGGAATGCTCCGAATGCAATGGGCAAACACGGTCCTCAAGGGTCAATGCCCTCTGCCCTGCAGAGTTCAGCTTCATTTCATTTTTTCTAAATGTAATAAATTTTCAGTGAAATCAATTCTGATTTAAAATAGTAATGCATATGTTAACAAACTGACCCACTGTACCTTTTATCATGCAGATGATTTGTATGAATTTATGATCACAAGCTTGGATGTGTTCTGTCAGTGCTTGAGGAAGGTAAAGTAAGTGGGGAACTGAAAAAAAAAAACGAGTTGGCTTTATAGCAGTCTCATTTCAGTAAACTGCTGGTTAGGTATGAAATATGCCACATGGTGTCCGTAAGAGACTTGGTGAAAATATGTTGGAAATTTGAGAGTAACCTGTTTATTTGTCACCACAACAACTCAGTTATTAACAAGGATTGAATGGTACTTAGTTGTGGGTGTATTAGTGTGTGGTTTTCTATAGAAACAGAAAATGCAGAGTAAATATTCTAACATTAAATATTAGAGACAACACGGCACTGACAACATAAATTATACATTATACTTCATCTCATTAAACAACAAATTAAACCTCATGTAGCCTACTATTTAAATCGATTGCTGGACGTCGTAATGTTATTGTAGCATAAATCTGATTTAGCATTTTATTAGCAACCCCCACCCCACCTGTTCCACCCACTTTTTAAAACAAAGTTACGTCACTGATTTTTATGTTTATATGTTTACTTAAATGTTATATGGTGTTTTACCAAAGTGTCTAATAATTTTTACAGATAAATTGCTTTAATACCAATTACCAAGGTGACCTGTAAAATACTTCTGCTGTCAGGAAAGCCAAATCAAGTTCTTATACCTGTCCTGACCTGAGCACAAGCTCCCATTCTAATCCTGAAAGCCTTAAATAACATATTTAAATACTTTAAGTCATTAAATTCCTTTAAATTGATAATATCACCTGTATACCTAATTACAGTTTGTCTGAGTGCCCAATTTCAGAACAAAAAGGTTTGAAAAAGCGCCCCCTGCTTGCTATAGCTGTAAATGTAAGCACAACAAAAGCTCCCGTTGTTTTCCAAAGACAGATATTGATTACAGTGGTCTGTATCTGAAACCTGCAGTGATCATAAACCTGCATTGGTTACCTCCACTGTAACTGATTTCCCCACACACGTTAATGCTTTGATGTTAAAGCTAGAATGTCCACTAATGTGTTTATTTACAAAAAGGCATGAGTGGAGAAAAACAAGTTAATTTTATTTTTATCTAAATTGTCATAAAACTGCTATTTAAATATATTATTCATATAGGTTATACAAAAAAACCTGAATAAGCTGATCTATAGAATGTAAACTGGTGGTAGCCTAGTCTATGAAAGGTACACCCCTCTAAGCTCACACAAATGGTTAGACCCAAGTCTTCAGCAGCCAATGACACGGACCCGTTCATACTGATTTTTAACGCGTATTTCACCATAATCAACGCGTATTTCACGTGTAAAATACGCGTATTTCACGTGTATTTTACACGTAAAATACGCGTATTTTACACGTGAAATACGCGTTGATTATGGCACGCGTATTTTTCACGCGTATTTCACGTGTAAAATACGCGTGAAATACGAGTGACATAATCAACGCGTATTTCACGTGTAAAATACGCGTATTTTACACGTGAAATACGCGTGAAATACGCGTTAAAATTCGCGTGTTTTTGGCCCTAACGGCTTTCCATAACGACCAACGCGTCACACGACCAACGCGTCACACGACCAACGCACCACACGACCAACGCGTCACACGACCAACGCGTCACACGACCAACGCGCCACACGACCAACGCGTCACACGACCAACGCGTCACACGACCAACGCGCCACACGACCAACGCGCCACACGACCAACGCGCCACACGACCAACGCGTCACACGACCAACGCGTCACACGACCAACGCGCCACACGACCAACGCGCCACACGACCAACGCGTCACACGACCAACGCGTCACACGACCAACGCGCCACACGACCAACGCGTCACACGACCAACGCGCCACACGACCAACGCGTCACACGACCAACGCGTCACACGACCAACGCGCCACACGACCAACGCGCCACACGACCAACGCGCCACACGACCAACGCGTCACACGACCAACGCGTCACACGACCAACGCGTCACACGACCAACGCGCCACACGACCAACGCGTCACACGACCAACGCGTCACACGACCAACGCGTCACACGACCAACGCGCCACACGACCAACGCGTCACACGAACAACGCGCCACACGACCAACGCGCCACACGACCAACGCGTCACACGACCAACGCGCCACACGACCAACGCGTCACACGACCAACGCGTCACACGACCAACGCGTCACACGACCAACGCGCCACACGACCAACGCGCCACACGACCAACGCGTCACACGACCAACGCGTCACACGACCAACGCGTCACACGACCAACGCGTCACACGACCAACGCGTCACACGACCAACGCGCCACACGACCAACGCGCCACACGACCAACGCGTCACACGACCAACGCGCCACACGACCAACGCGTCACACGACCAACGCGTCACACGACCAACGCGCCACACGACCAACGCGCCACACGACCAACGCGTCACACGACCAACGCGCCACACGACCAACGCGTCACACGACCAACGCGTCACACGACCAACGCGCCACACGACCAACGCGTCACACGACCAACGCGCCACACGACCAACGCGCCACACGACCAACGCGTCACACGACCAACGCGTCACACGACCAACGCGCCACACGACCAACGCGTCACACGACCAACGCGTCACACGACCAACGCGCCACACGACCAACGCGCCACACGACCAACGCGCCACACGACCAACGCGTCACACGACCAACGCGCCACACGACCAACGCGTCACACGACCAACGCGTCACACGACCAACGCGCCACACGACCAACGCGTCACACGACCAACGCGTCACACGACCAACGCGCCACACGACCAACGCGTCACACGACCACATGTCCGGTTGATGGTCCACTGTTGATGTTGACGAGTTTCTCTGCTCAGGAATGTCGGATCCTGAAGAACTTCTCGTCTCTGCGAGCGATCCTCTCCGGGCTCCAGTGTAATCCGGTTCACCGCCTCAAGAAAACATGGGATGAAGTTTCTCGGGAAAATATCCGCATCTTCCAGGAGCTGTCGGAAATATTCTCTGATGAGAACAACCACTCGCTGAGCAGAGAACTGCTGATCAAGGTATACCACACCTGTGTGTGTGTGTGTGTGTATGAGAGTGTGTGTGTGTGTGTGGGAGAGTGTGTGTGTGTGTGTCTGAGAGTGTGTGTGTGTGTGGGAGAGTGTGTGTGTGTGTGTCTGAGTGTGAGTGTGTGTAAGAGTGTGTATATAGTGTTTATGTGTGTATAGTGTTTGTAAATGTGTGTGAGAGTGTGTGTGAGTGAGTGTGTATGTAGTGTGTGTGTGTGTGTGTATCTTCCTAACTCAGAGAACGTTTGTCTGCTGCGTGTGTTTGTCAGGAAGGAACGTCTAAATTCGCCACTCTGGAGATCAACCCGAAACGAGCCCAGAAGCGACAGCAGCCGCAGAGAGATCTGGTGACATATTCACACATCATAAACATTCATATCTGAGTGAGATGTGTGTGTGTTATACGGCTGAACTCACGACTGGTTGTGTTCTCCAGACTGTAATGCAGGGGACGATTCCTTATCTGGGAACTTTCCTCACGGATCTGGTGATGATGGACACAGCCATGAAAGACTATCTGGACGTGAGTCTCTCTCTCTCTCTCTCTCTCTCTCTCTCTCTCTCTCTCAGATATACACACAGACACACTCTCAAACTCACGCACACACACACACACACACACACACACACATACACACACTCTCTCTCTCTCTCTCTCAGACACACACACACACACATATACACACACACACACTCAAATCAGACTTCCTCTCTTTTCTCTCATCAGCTGTTTATATAAAACAAAGGATTGTTAGA
>CM060611.1:207500-337500 GCA_030578255.1 Tiaroga cobitis | reverse complement strand
GGTGAGACTGGGAGGAGTATACTGGTGAGACTGGAGGATAATGAGCATACTGGTGAGACTGGGAGGAGCATACTGGTGAGACTGGGGGAAAATGAGGAGCATACTGGTGAGCCTGGGGGATAATGAGGAGCATACTGGTGAGACTGGGGAATAATGAGGAGCATATCAGTGAGACTGGGGAATAATGAGGAGCATACCGGTGAGACTGGGGAATAATGAGGAGCATACTGGTGAGACTGGAGGATAATGAGGAGCATACTGGTGAGACTGGGGAATAATGAGGAGCATACTCGTGAGACTGGGGAATAATGAGGAGCACACTGGTGAGACTGGGGAATAATGAGGAGCACACTGGTGAGACTGGGGAATAATGAGGAGCACACTGGTGAGACTGGGGAATAATGAGGAGCACACTGGTGAGACTGGGGAATAATGAGGAGCATACTCGTGAGACTGGGCAATAATGAGGAGCATACCGGTGAGACTGGGGAATAATGAGAAGCATATCGGTGAGACTGGGGAATAATGAGGAGCATACCGGTGAGACTGGGGAATAATGAGGAGCATACTGGTGAGACTGGGGAATAATGAGGAGCATACCGGTGAGACTGGGGAATAATGAGGAGCATATTGGTGAGACTGGGGGATAATGAGGAGCATACTGGTGAGACTGGGGGATAATGAGGAGCATACTGGTGAGACTGGGAGGAGCATACTGGTGAGACTGGGGGATAATGAGGAGCATACTGGTGAGACTGGGAGGAGCATACTGGTGAGACTGGAGGATAATGAGGAGCATATTGGTGAGACTGGGGGATAATGAGGAGCATACTGGTGAGACTGGGGAATAATGAGGAGCATACTGGTGAGACTGGGGGATAATGAGGAGCATACAGGTGAGACTGGGGAATAATGAGGAGCATACCGGTGAGACTGGGGAATAATGAGGAGCATACAGGTGAGACTGGGGGATAATGAGGAGCATACTGGTGAGACTGGGGGATAATGAGGAGCATACTGGTGAGACTGGGAGGAGCATACTGGTGAGACTGGGGGATAATGAGGAGCATACTGGTGAGACTGGGAGGAGCATACTGGTGAGACTGGAGGATAATGAGGAGCATATTGGTGAGACTGGGGGATAATGAGGAGCATACTGGTGAGACTGGGGAATAATGAGGAGCATACTGGTGAGCCTGGGGGATAATGAGGAGCATACTGGTGAGACTGGGGAATAATGAGGAGCATACTGGTGAGACTGGGGGATAATGAGGAGCATACAGGTGAGACTGGGGAATAATGAGGAGCATACCGGTGAGACTGGGAGGAGCATATTGGTGAGACTGGGGGATAATGAGGAGCATACTGGTGAGACTGGGGAATAATGAGGAGCATACTGGTGAGACTGGGGGATAATGAGGAGCATACAGGTGAGACTGGGGGATAATGAGGAGCATACCGGTGAGACTGGGAGGAGCATACTGGTGAGACTGGGGGATAATGAGGAGCATACTGGTGAGACTGGGGGATAATGAGGAGCACACTGGTGAGACCGGGGGATAATGAGGAGCATACTGGTGAGACTGGGAGGAGCATACTGGTGAGACTGGAGGATAATGAGGAGCATACTGGTGAGACTGGGGAATAATGAGGAGCATACTGGTGAGACTGGGGGATAATGAGGAGCATACTGGTGAGACTGGGGGATAATGAGGAGCATACAGGTGAGACTGGGGAATAATGAGGAGCATACCGGTGAGACTGGGAGGAGCATACTGGTGAGACTGGGGGATAATGAGGAGCATACTGGTGAGACTGGGGGATAATGAGGAGCATACTGGTGAGACTGGGGGATAATAAGTGTCGCACCCCTCTCTGCACTCACACCTTTTCCATTAAGGGACGGTATTTTTCCAGTGCATTTTTTACCTTTACAAATACCTTTATAAAATAAATAATGCTTTAAATAACCCAATTTGAGAACTACTGATCTAGTTCATTTGTTCTTACATCGGACATCAAGTCCCAACACAGTACCAAAACTGTTTATCATATAAAATTAAACAAAAACGTGAACTATATGAATTACAGTGATTACCATGGGATACAGTGATGATGCGTACGAGTTTGAACCCTTTAGTTGTTGTTTTGGCCTGATCATCTTCATCTAGTCATAACTATACACACACACTGCTCAGATCTTTGTGTTGTTTTATTTATTTATTGATTGACCCAGCACTCAATTTATCCTTGCTGA
Organism: Tiaroga cobitis; assembly: GCA_030578255.1. Classification (NCBI taxonomy): domain Eukaryota; kingdom Metazoa; phylum Chordata; class Actinopteri; order Cypriniformes; family Leuciscidae; genus Tiaroga; species Tiaroga cobitis. Next base: position 335,243 of record CM060611.1, on the reverse strand, counting down.
AAGTGAACTTGTGTTCCATGTGCACTCAGGATGTGTGTGATTGTCCGTGTGTGTGTTTGACCAGGTCACCAGTCAGGATAAGACTCCTGCTGTAGTGAGGAAAGCCATGGTCAAACACAACCTGGACCGCGAGCGAGCCGAGGATTACGAGCTGGTGCAGAAAATCAGTGAGGAGAAGGGTCAGTCATCAGAACACACCTGTGAATACAGTGTGTGTGTGTGAGTGTGTGTGAGTGTGTGTGTGAGTGTGTGTGAGTAAGAGTGAGTGAGTGAGTGAGTGTGTGTGTGTATTGTCATCATTACAACTATGAATACAGTATAAAACAGCTGAAAAGGACTGTAAACAGAACCTGCTTTGATTATTCTGTACTTCTGTTTCAGAGCTGAAGATTCCCGACAACGCCAACGTTTTTTACGCCATGAACTCGACAGCCAACTATGACTTTGTCCTGAAGAAGAGAGGTTTCCCGCGAGGAAGCCGAAGCAAGCACGTGGCCAGCTCTACTCTTCCCCGCATGAAGCAGAAGGGGCTGAAGATCGCCAAGGGAATCTTCTGAGTCTCAACCGGTGTCTGAACCCCGGCTGACGGTGCGCTCGGCAGAACCAGGACAACCTCACGCTAATCTGTGTTTACAGTCATTCCCGAATCTCCCAACGTTAGTCTGTGATGTCACGGCTGTCAGCTGACCCGGACCAGAGCATAAAGCAGCGAGTCGTGGACTACGGTCCCAGAATGTCACTGTTCTCCGTCACATGATGCTGTGGTCATCCGGCTGATCACATGACACGCACGCATCATCAGAATGTTTTTCCTCGTTACGCTCAGGCCGATGAAATGTCTCATGCTTTGATTTCTCACGTTCATTCACTCATTCAGAGCCGGACGTGGTTTTGTTGATAAAAAAAAGAAGATAAAAAAGGAAAAGGTGTTTGTTTATCAATGAACAAGATGAACAGAATTCAGAAGTCCTTTATAGTGGCCGTCTCCATCTCAGCGACGCTCGACCGCCGTATCTCTTCGAGATATCCTGTCCTAGTGTCCGCACTTCTGCCGTGTGATCCGTGTTCTGTCCCGACACTAATATCCGACAGCGGTGAGGAGAGCGGTGTTTCGCTCAGAGACGTTGGCTGTGGTCGTGATGAACTGCACTGAGAAGGAGAGAAACAACATGAAATGTGAATCTGCACACATGAAGAGACACTAACATGAATTGTAATGAGAGTATGTCTTGTTTTACCTGTAGTTACACAGCTGGGAGACACGGACCTGCCATATTCCTAGAATCCTTTATACGTGACTACGAGTGTGTGTGTGTGTGTGTGTGCGCGTGTGTGTGTGCGTGCGTGTGTGTGCGTGTGTGTGCGTGCATGTGCTTGATATATGTTTTAATGTCTTGGTATGTGTGTTCATGTCTTGTGTTTCATGACGACAAAACCAAAAGGGCCAAAGATCTCTGCGCCTTTAAAGTCCAGTGAGATCAGCACTGCCTGTTCAGGAAAACCCAACGCTTGCCAAGATCTCTCAGATCCCATCGGAAAAACACACATATCTGGTGCCATTTCTTTCTATTTCAGAAAAACACAAAAGAAAGACTCACACACTCTGGTTTTGTATGTTCTTTTTTGTAATTTTTGTACAATATGAACTGTCCTTTGTACTTTCGCCTTTCATTTGGTTTGTGTGCGTGCGTACGTGTATTTATTGATTTGTAAATACTTTTTGTAGCATTGTACATTTAGTTTCTTCTCCCATGTAATTATAAATTAATATGTAAATATGAATATATCTATTGCGAAGTTTATACCACTGCAAAGAAGGGATTGTGTTTCTTTCAGCTTCTGTTTGTCGTCTTTTTTTTCATGGTTTAAATTTGATATTGTTTTTTCTTTATGATGCACTGTTTCTAATATTGGAGAAAATGACTAATAAACACATGCAGTGCGATTGAATCATAGTCTTGCTTTGTTTTGCTCAGCTTGCTGTTGTTTATATAGTTCGATGTGAAAAAATGAATGCAGAAAACTACAGTAATGTGGTCAGCAGGTGGCGCTATTGTGAAGCTTTCAGCTCTGAAGTTACAGAAATGATCATCGTGCACCATGTCTTCTGAAGCCACACTTAAAAAATAATTCTATAATTTCCCTTCCAATAAAGTGTTGAAATCACATGTTCTGCATTAGAATAGGAGTGACGTGTAATCGAACATGACGCACTTGAATAAGAAGAATGGAGATTGACATTTCCGAGCTTCATCATCTATATCTTACAAAGACAGAACACATGGAATATATATATACACGGGCAGGGTTCGAATTACAACGTGGCTTTCGGGGGAGCCCTATTTTCCGATCCTCCCTGACCCTGACTGACTTTAACGCTTTTGGTGCATGTTCGGGCATTTAAAACAATAGTGTGATGCAAAACAGGTTCGTTGTGTGTAGGTGATGGAAGGAGACACAGGGATCTACAAGGCTCTTTTACAGCGCGTGGTCGCGCTCAAATAACGTTAACTCAAAATATCAAAAAGGCAACAGAAACAGATGATAATTAATAGGCTACTCTTTCCACTGGACACAGCTTTCTGGATACAGATGTAGTAATCCTCTTCCCGCTGAACACAGCTTCACTGGATACAGTTTGTAGACCCACTCTTTCCGCTGGATAGCCTACAGCAGTACTTCTCAAAGTCCGGACTCTGGTCCGGATCCGGACCCGGAGGGAATTCAATCCGGACCCACCTCCATTTCATATTTCAAGAGCGCTAATTGTGTGTAAGGGATTAAAAGTGTGGATGCATGCAAGCGCGAACCACTAGTGTTTCTTCTTGCTGCCTATCTTTTACTAGGGTTTCCAAATTCCAAAACGTCGCTCTCGCGGCCTGATTGGAGGTAGCTCGTCAAGGGGTCGTTCACATACCATGTCTTTTGCGCGCTCCGGTTCGTTATTTCAAATGTAGGCGAGCGGCAAGCGCGCTCATATTTGAAGTGAGGCGCTAATTTTTTTCAGGCGCAGCGAGATGTATCGAAAACGCCTCAACTTTTCAGAGTGCCGCAAGCGCACTGCAGTTCATGTGACAAGAACCATCAAATCAGCTTCGCCCTTTCCGTAACAACATTGGAAGTTCCAGGGAAGTTCAGTCAACATGAAGGATGGGGGTGCACCTAAACAATACGGGTGTTTTTCTTTTCTCCATAAATAACGTTAAATCTTGTAGCAGAGCTACATCAAGCGTTTTTCGGTGGTGGAAATCTATTAGCTACTAAAACTTCTTTGTCGTCGAGAGCACAGTGCATGGTTGCATAGCAACGACAGACGCCACGGGAAAATCGGACTGAATTTTACTATTAATAATAAAAGATTATTATGTAATATTATTATGTAAATGTCAAGTAATTTATCTTTTTGGACTCAATCTTTTTATAAAAATGATTTAAAGGCTGAAATATGTAAGGTTTATCTTTTTATAAAACCTTTTTTTTTGTGAAAAACGATTTAAAGGCTGAAATATGTAAGGTTTATCTTTTTATAAAACATTTTTTTGTCAACTTTATTTGAATTTAATTTTATTAGTCTACATGTGCCTATGGTGGACCGGGGATGGCATGGGTTGGTGGCAATGTAAGTATCTGGATATTTTGGATACCGCGGGGCGAGGGGTTCGATTACTTCTCTCTTTTTTGACCATAGGCCTACATGTGTTTGCATCCCTGGAAACAAAACACAGACATTTTGAACGGCAATAACCACAAAATACAGAGGTACGGACAGCAAAACTACTGACTGAACATTTAGGCCAGTGTCTCCGTCTAGCAACCACACCTTTTGTGTCACGGTTTCGGCAGCTGATGGGAGACAGACAGTGCCATTTCTCACATTAGACTGCTCTGTATTTTGCACCATGTTACTTTTGGCCTACCTCTTGTTGTGTTTTGTTAAGAAAAATACTGACATTTAAATGAATTGTTTTGCCACTTTTGCACTTGTTATTTATGGATTTTGAATGCAAAAGGCACCTTATTTTTTCATAAAATGAGTATTGATTTGTTATGCATGTTTATTAAAAAATAGGTTTTGTAGCCTAATAACCAATAGTTCCGGACCTTTGACATTGATGAAAATTCAGATTTGGACCTTTGAGTGTAGACTTTGAGAACCCCTGGCCTACAGCTTTCAGAAGTCACTTTCTCTCAGGATACGTGCACGAGCTCCAAGTCTCTCTCTCACACTAATATCAGCACGGCCCGCTTATATGCGGTCTCCTCACGCCAATTACTGAAATCACAGACAGGTGTTTGTCATTTGAACTTGACCCACTTATTCATCGCTCGGCTCCGTCCCCGCTCTCCCGCTACAGACTTCGCTGAACCACGCCCATTGCATTTATTAGTGGAGACAGATGTTCGGAAATAGTAATGTAAGGATCGAATAAACACTGACACATTTTTAATATCATCATTTATTTCAGGAACCTTAATGTACAGAAAATCAAAATCTATGCGACACAAAAAATGGACAGTGTTTTAGAGCTCCCCCTAAATGTCTCAAAGTAGGCTTTCAGGGGAGCCCAGGTCCTTTTCAGGGGAGCCGAGCTCCCCTAGCTCCCCCGTAATTCGAACACTGTACACGGGAGCTCCTAACTATTGTTGTATGAGCTTCACGCACACTGTTTTACCTTTTTCTGCAAAGAAAAAGGCATGTAAAACATAAAACACAAACAAGCAAACCATATATCTGCTATTAAAATGAATTTTGATTAAAGACCAAATGCTCAAATCTTTCTCTAAGAAAAGTTAAGTCCTTGAACATTATGAAAGGTTTTTAAGTAAAAACCTGTCAGACGCGATGGCCGAGTCTTTCCTCACAACTGAATGACCGTTAAATTATCTTCAGTTTGAATTATTTCCGAACGGGCGCTGTCACGTGATACATGATACTTTACTCAGCGCTGGTCAGAATGGACCAATCACAGGATTCTGGGTTTTAGTTCTGTATACGATATTTTAGTTTAATCATTCTACAGGGCTTATACATTTACATTTATGCAATTAAAAGACGCAGAAATAAAAGTAATTTGTCAAAGAGCCAACACTTGATTGCTCTTCATTTAGCCATTCTCTAGTTTATGCAATTAATACACTAAAAAAAATGTGCTGAGATTTGAAAGCCTTTTGAGCCGTATTCCCCCCCGGAATATAATAATTAGCAATTAGGAGCAACTTTACCAATTCCATTTGCTTCAGTTTGTTGACGTCTACATTCAACAACCAATAAGAGTCGAGGGCGAGAAGCCGAGCCAATGAGGTGCGAGACCGTCTGTGCGTCAGTGACGTGGCGTCAGTGCGTGCGCAGAGCTCGCGTGCCCTTGGCTTTTATTAACAACAGAATCATATTTACACAGGTATGATCGACATTCAGATGTGATTTATGCTGTTAACAATCTTTACTTTAAAGCTCATGTGCGGGAACAAACGCCACGAGTTTATTAAGGGAGAGCTGTGTACAGATTAGTTATAGTTTCCCACGAGATCATCAATATTAAACTCCAGATATTGTTTTCAACTTCAGATTGTTGGCATATTATTATTTAACTCGAGATATGATTTGCGTTCTGACTAACTGACCTCGCATTGATTCCTGTCGTTAATCCTGATGAATGATTCTGTGTGTTCATTCTTCATCTACGGTTCAGGATCTCACGACACTTCTGTGCTTCATATTTCACTTCAACATTGAAAATTAAATTATAATTGCTAGATTTTGGCATTTTTGATATGATATAATGACACTTTATTCCCCGTTCCCGTTTACTGTGATTACACTTACAGAATAAACACCGTGAACATGTGAAATACATGTGTGAAAATAATGCTGCATCTCTATACATGTTTTGCATTACATGGATGAAAATGAGTGTGTGTGTGTGTCTGTGAGTGAGTGAGTGAGTGAATGAGTGTGTACGTTTGTGTGTGGGTGTGTGAGAGAGAGAGAGAGTGAGTGAGTGAGTGAATGACAGTACGTTTGTGTGTGTGAGAGAGAGAGTGAGTGAGTGAGTGAGTGAATGACTGTACGTTTGCGTGTGTGTGTGTGAGAGAGAGAGTGAGTGAGTGAGTGAGTGAGTGAGTGAGTGAGTGAGTGAGTGAATGACAGTACGTTTGTGTGTGTGTGTGTGTGTGAGAGAGAGAGAGTGAGTGAGTGAGTGAATGAGTGTACGTTTGTGTGTGTGTGTGTGTGAGAGAGAGAGAGGGAGAGTGAGTGAATGACTGTGTACGTTTGTTTGTGTGTGTGTGTCTGAGTGTACGTGTGTGTCTAAGTGTACGTGTGTGTGTTGTGATCTTCTGTCTCTTCTCTTCTACAGGATGGGCTTTCTTCTCTCTAAATCTATGGATCAGAGTCTCCAGAAGCAGCAGGAGTTTATGTTGATCAGCGGGAGAATGCAGGTGTGTGTGTGTGTGTGTGTGTGTGAGTGCTGTGTGTGTGTGTGTGTGTGAGAGCGGGAGAATACAGGTGTTGTCTGTGTAATGGAGAGAGTGTGTGTGAGAGCGGGAGAATGCAGGTGTGTGTGTGTGTGTGTGTGTGTAAGAGAGAGAGTGTGTGTGAGAGCGGGTGACTGCAGGTGTGTGTGTGTAAGAGAGAGAGTGTGTGAGTGTGAGAGCGGGAGAATACAGGTGTGTGTATGTAAGAGAGAGAATGTGTGAGTGTGTGTGAGAGCGGGCGACTGCAGGTGTGTGTGTGTGTAAGAAAGAGAGTGTGAGAGCGGGAGAATACAGGTGTGTGTATGTAAGAGAGAGAATGTGTGAGTGTGTGTGAGAGCGGGCGACTGCAGGTGTGTGTGTGTGTAAGAAAGAGAGTGTGAGAGCAGGAGAATACAGGTGTGTGTGTGTGTAAGAGAGAGTGTGTGTGTGTGTGTGTGTACGTGTTTGCTCATTTCCGCTGGTTTCTGCCGAGAGCCACAAAGCTTTTATTGCGATGGCGAAGAGCTCGTTTTGTCTTGCTTGTGTGTGTGATGAATCTCGGCCCGCGAGGCTTCATCTTTATCATCTTCATCCTCATCATCTTCGTCATCCTCATCATCTTCGTCATCCTCATCATCTTCATCCTCATCATCATCTTCTTCATCTTCATCCTCATATCTTCATCATCCTCATCATCTTCTTCATCTTCATCATCTTCATCCTCATCATCTTCATCATCTTCATCCTCATCATCTTCATCATCTTCATCCTCATCATCTTCATCATCTTCATCCTCATCATCTTCTTCATCTTTATCATCTTCATCCTCATCATCTTCATCATCTTCATCCTCATCATCTTCGTCATCCTCATCATCTTCGTCATCCTCATCATCTTCATCCTCATCATCATCTTCTTCATCTTCATCCTCATATCTTCATCATCCTCATCATCTTCTTCATCTTCATCATCTTCATCATCATCTTCATCTTCATCATCTGAGTGACTGATGTTACCTCAGCTTCAGACCCTCAGGTGAACAGAAGCTGGTTTGGCTGATGTTCGCTGTGATGATGATGATGATGAGGAGGATGAGGATTATGATGTCATGACGAGGGTCACGTGACTCTGCTCTCAGCGCTGCTGTTTCTGGCCTTCGGACGCTCATAAACACTGGTTATCATCCACAATCTAATAAGCGTCCTCGAGCTCCTCCAGAAATGTGGATCATCTTTCTGAATATCGTTCTCACTCGCTGAACAGTGTGTTTACTCAGGACAGATCCGAGGCTTGCAGCGCTTGACCAAACTCTCCGTGTCACCGCCGCTCGGAGATCCACACTAATGACATGTTAATTGTCCTGAAAGGGCGAGATGATGAAAGTGTGTTTTGCTTGTGTGTGTGTGTGTGTGTGTGTGGTGTTTGTATACTCTCGGTTTCTTCTGTTTGTGTGTGACCAACCCTGATGAACAAAACCAGTTTAAACCGGCCTCACCCGGCTCTCCTTTATAGATCAGTGTCCTCTCTGAAAGTGTACGTGCGACAAAAGCCAGGAATGCCTAAAAATATTCAGAGTTGTAAAGCGGCGTACGCCAGAACCTGCGCTAATCCCCTTCATAACCCCAGTCAGAGGAAGAGTGTCACACACACCGAGGAAGAGTGTCACACACACTGAGGAAGAGTGTCACACACACAGAGGAAGAGTGTCACACACACCGAGGAAGAGTGTCACACACACCGAGGAAGAGTGTCACACACACAGAGGAAGAGTGTCACACACACAGAGGAAGAGTGTCACACACACAGAGGAAGAGTGTCACACACACAGAGGAAGAGCGTCACACACACAGAGGAAGAGTGTCACACACACCGAGGAAGAGTGTCACACACACTGAGGAAGAGTGTCACACACACCGAGGAAGAGTGTCACACACACCGAGGAAGAGTGTCACACACACTGAGGAAGAGTGTCACACACACAGAGGAAGAGCGTCACACACACCGAGGAAGAGTGTCACACACACTGAGGAAGAGTGTCACACACACAGAGGAAGAGTGTCACACACACAGAGGAAGAGTGTCACACACACCGAGGAAGAGTGTCACACACACCGAGGAGAGTGTCACACACACCGAGGAGAGTGTCACACACACCGAGGAAGAGTGTCACACACACAGAGGAAGAGTGTCACACACACCGAGGAGAGTGTCACACACACAGAGGAAGAGTGTCACACACACAGAGGAAGAGTGTCACACACACCGAGGAAGAGTGTCACACACACCGAGGAAGAGTGTCACACACACCGAGGAAGAGTGTCACACACACCGAGGAAGAGTGTCACACACACTGAGGAGAGTGTCACACACACCGAGGAAGAGTGTCACACACACAGAGGAAGAGTGTCACACACACCGAGGAAGAGTGTCACACACACAGAGGAAGAGTGTCACACACACCGAGGAAGAGTGTCACACACACAGAGGAAGAGTGTCACACACACCGAGGAAGAGTGTCACACACACAGAGGAAGAGTGTCACACACACCGAGGAAGAGTGTCACACACACTGAGGAAGAGTGTCACACACACCGAGGAAGAGTGTCACACACACAGAGGAAGAGTGTCACACACACCGAGGAAGAGTGTCACACACACCGAGGAAGAGTGTCACACACACCGAGGAAGAGTGTCACACACACCGAGGAAGAGTGTCACACACACAGAGGAAGAGTGTCACACACACCGAGGAAGAGTGTCACACACACAGAGGAAGAGTGTCACACACACAGAGGAAGAGTGTCACACACACCGAGGAAGAGTGTCACACACACAGAGGAAGAGTGTCACACACACCGAGGAAGAGTGTCACACACACAGAGGAAGAGTGTCACACACACAGAGGAAGAGTGTCACACACACCGAGGAAGAGTGTCACACACACAGAGGAAGAGTGTCACACACACAGAGGAAGAGTGTCACACACACAGAGGAAGAGTGTCACACACACAGAGGAAGAGTGTCACACACACAGAGGAAGAGTGTCACACACACCGAGGAAGAGTGTCACACACACAGAGGAAGAGTGTCACACACACCGAGGAAGAGTGTCACACACACAGAGGAAGAGTGTCACACACACCGAGGAAGAGTGTCACACACACCGAGGAAGAGTGTCACACACACAGAGGAAGAGTGTCACACACACAGAGGAAGAGTGTCACACACACCGAGGAAGAGTGTCACACACACAGAGGAAGAGTGTCACACACACCGAGGAGAGTGTCACACACACAGAGGAAGAGTGTCACACACACCGAGGAAGAGTGTCACACACACAGAGGAAGAGTGTCACACACACCGAGGAAGAGTGTCACACACACAGAGGAAGAGTGTCACACACACCGAGGAAGAGTGTCACACACACAGAGGAAGAGTGTCACACACACTGAGGAAGAGTGTCACACACACTGAGGAAGAGTGTCACACACACAGAGGAAGAGTGTCACACACACCGAGGAGAGTGTCACACACACAGAGGAAGAGTGTCACACACACCGAGGAAGAGTGTCACACACACAGAGGAAGAGTGTCACACACACCGAGGAAGAGTGTCACACACACCGAGGAAGAGTGTCACACACACTGAGGAAGAGTGTCACACACACCGAGGAAGAGTGTCACACACACCGAGGAAGAGTGTCACACACACCGAGGAAGAGTGTCACACACACCGAGGAAGAGTGTCACACACACAGAGGAAGAGTGTCACACACACTGAGGAAGAGTGTCACACACACCGAGGAAGAGTGTCACACACACCGAGGAAGAGTGTCACACACACTGAGGAAGAGTGTCACACACACCGAGGAAGAGTGTCACACACACCGAGGAGAGTGTCACACACACCGAGGAGAGTGTCACACACACAGAGGAAGAGTGTCACACACACCGAGGAAGAGTGTCACACACACAGAGGAAGAGTGTCACACACACAGAGGAAGAGTGTCACACACACAGAGGAAGAGTGTCACACACACAGAGGAAGAGTGTCACACACACCGAGGAAGAGTGTCACACACACAGAGGAAGAGTGTCACACACACAGAGGAAGAGTGTCACACACACCGAGGAAGAGTGTCACACACACAGAGGAAGAGTGTCACACACACAGAGGAAGAGTGTCACACACACCGAGGAAGAGTGTCACACACACAGAGGAAGAGTGTCACACACACCGAGGAAGAGTGTCACACACACCGAGGAAGAGTGTCACACACACAGAGGAAGAGTGTCACACACACCGAGGAAGAGTGTCACACACACAGAGGAAGAGTGTCACACACACCGAGGAGAGTGTCACACACACAGAGGAAGAGTGTCACACACACCGAGGAAGAGTGTCACACACACAGAGGAAGAGTGTCACACACACCGAGGAAGAGTGTCACACACACAGTATAAACATGAACCTCGTCTGAAAGGCAAAGGGGGAGGTGTTGCTGTAATTTATAGTAATATTTTCAAAACCACTAAGAAATCTAGCTTTAAATATACTTCTTTTGAAGTATTGGTGCTTAATGTAAAAATATATAGTGTAAACGATAAATCACATTTGAGAATTATGCTGGCTACTGTATACAGGCCACCAGGGCACCATAAAGATTTTATCAAAGAATTTGCGGACTTCCTATCAGAATTAGTATTGGCTGCAGATAAAGTACTAATTGTTGGTGATTTTAATATACATGTAGATAATGAAAAAGATGCATTTGGATTGGCATTTAAAGACATTGTAAACTCAATTGGAGTTAGACAACACGTGTCAGGACCTACTCATTGTCGTAATCATACTCTAATCTAATATTATCACATGGAATAGATGTTGATACCGTTGAAATTCTGCAGCAGAGCGATGACATCTCAGATCATTATCTAGTCTCATGTAAATTACATTTAGCCAAGGCTGCAAAGCCGACTCCGTGTTATAAATACGTTAGACCTATAACTTCTGCCACTAAAGATTGCTTTATCAATAATCTTCCTAATCAGTTTCATCATCTCAGCATCCCGGATAGCTTAGAAGAACTTGATATTGCAACAGAAACGTTTAACTCTCTCTTTTCCAGAACTTTAGACGCAGTTGCTCCGTTGCGCTTAAAGAAGATTAAAGAAAATAGCCCAACGCCGTGGTACAGCGAGCACACCCGGGCCCTTAAGAGAGCAGCCAGAAAAATGGAGCGCAACTGGAAGAAAACTAAACTAGAGGTATTTCGGATTTCATGGAAAGAGAGCTCGATTGCTTACAGAGAGGCTTTAAAAGCTGCTAGATCTGCTTATTTTTCAAACCTATTAGAAGAAAATAAACATAATCCAAGGTATTTATTTGAAACAGTGGCTAAACTAACGAAAAAGAAAGCTTCAAGCTCAGAAGTGTCCAAGCAACACAGCAGTGATGACTTTATGAACTTCTTCACTTATAAGATTGATAATATCAGGGACAAAATTATAACTATGCAACCGTCTACCACAGTATCGCATCAGGAAGTGCATTGTAGTCTCCCTGAGGAAAAATTTGATTCATTTGTTGCTATAGGAGAGGAAGAATTCTGCAAACTCGTTAATTCATCTAAATCGACAACTTGTATGTTAGATCCTATACCGACTAAGCTACTGAAAGAGATGTTTCCAGAGGTCATATATCCTCTTCTTAATATCATTAATTCATCTTTGTCTCTAGGATACGTACCAAAAACCTTTAAACTGGCTATGATAAAACCGCTTGTTAAAAAAACACAACTTGATCCTACAGAATTAGTCAATTACAGGCCGATCTCGAATCTGCCTTTTCTGTCAAAGATATTAGAAAAAGCAGTATCTTCACAACTGTGTTCCTTTCTAGAAAGAAATGATATCTGCGAGGATTTTCAGTCCGGATTTAGACCGTACCATAGCACTGAGACCGCTCTCATTAGAGTCACAAATGATTTGCTCTTATCATCCGATCGTGGTTGTATCTCTCTATTAGTGTTACTCGATCTTAGTGCTGCATTTGACACAATTGACCACAACATTCTTTTAAATAGACTAGAAAACTATGTGGGCATTAGTGGAATTGCACTAGCATGGTTTAAATCATACTTATCTGACCGTTATCAGTTTGTAGCAGTAAATGAAGAGATGTCTTATCGATCACAAGTTCAGTATGGCGTACCACAAGGCTCAGTACTAGGACCGCTGCTGTTCACTCTGTACATGCTACCATTAGGAGATATCATTAGGAAACATGGAGTTAGCTTTCACTGTTATGCCGATGATACTCAGCTGTATATTTCTTCAAAACCCAACGAAACTTACCAATTCACAAAATTAACGGAATGCATAGCTGATATAAAAAATTGGATGACTAGTAATTTCCTACTACTAAATTCTGAAAAGACAGAGATTCTAATTATTGGACAAAAAACTTCCACACGTAATAACCCAGAATACTGTCTAACACTTGATGGCTGCTCTGTCAAGTCTTCGTCGTCGGTTAGGAACCTGGGTGTGCTCTTTGAGACCAACCTTTCTTTTGAAAGCCACGTGTCTAGTATCTGTAAAACTGCATTTTTCCATCTTAAAAATATATCTAAAATACGCCATATGCTCTCATTGGGAAATGCGGAACAATTAGTCCATGCGTTCATGACCTCAAGGCTAGATTATTGTAATGCTCTACTGGGTGGTTGCCCTGCACGCTTAATAAATAAACTACAGCTAGTTCAAAACGCCGCAGCTCGAGTTCTTACCAGAACCAGGAAATATGACCATATTAGCCCGGTTCTGTCAACACTGCATTGGCTCCCTATTAAACATCGTATAAATTTTAAAATATTGTTGATTACCTACAAAGCACTAAATGGTTTAGCTCCGCAGTACTTGAGCGAGCTCTTAACGTATTATAGTCCTTCACGTCCATTGCGATCTCAAAATTCCGGTCAGTTGATAATACCTAGAATATCTAAATCGACTGCAGGCGGTAGATCCTTTTCCTATTTGGCACCAAAACTTTGGAACAGTCTTCCTACCATTGTCCGGGAAGCAGACACACTCTGTCAGTTCAAAGCTAGACTAAAAACACATCTCTTTGACCTAGCATACACATAACACACTATAGACTTCTATAAATTCAATGTTAGGCTGCATAGATTAGGTCAGCCGGAACTGGGAACACTTCCGTTAAATCTTGATGTACTCGCTACATCATAAGAAGAATGGCATCTACGCTAATATTAGTGTCTTTGTTTATCCCGAGGTTTTCCCGCAGCCTGCCGGATCCAGGCCGTGTCCAGATCTGACGAAGGAGATCCGCCTGGACCCGATGACAATGCAGTGCTGAAGTGTCCACTATCCTCTCCCTATGGAGGATCCCTTTCCCACTCTACAGATAAAGCGTTGTGAATTCCGGCTCGCGTACCCCGAAGTGATAAAATAAAACAAAATTCTGTATCAAAATTTATAGGCAAGAAAAGTAGTTTGTTTAGGCATGGGTTGTATGAATTCTAAACCTGCGCACATATTTTAAAAAGCACATAACTATAGAATCAATTCTGAATGAGCATGTGAACGCCGTCAGCGTTAATCACAGGTTCGCGTTTAAAAGTCTGATCATTTCGACGGAGGTGAATCAATCAAAGTTAACTTTAGCTGGAAATAACATTATTCAAGAACCGCTATAATGCCAAAACAATCTGTTACCTTAAATTATATGTTTATCTCTGTAAAGCTGCTTTGAAACAATCCATTGTTAAAAGCGCTATATAAATGAAGATGACTTGACTTGACTTGACACACAGAGGAAGAGTGTCACACACACTGAGGAAGAGTGTCACACACACTGAGGAAGAGTGTCACACACACCGAGGAAGAGTGTCACACACACCGAGGAAGAGTGTCACACACACCGAGGAAGAGTGTCACACACACAGAGGAGAGTGTCACACACACCGAGGAGAGTGTCACACACACAGAGGAAGAGTGTCACACACACCGAGGAAGAGTGTCACACACACCGAGGAGAGTGTCACACACACAGAGGAAGAGTGTCACACACACAGAGGAAGAGTGTCACACACACAGAGGAAGAGTGTCACACACACCGAGGAGAGTGTCACACACACAGAGGAAGAGTGTCACACACACCGAGGAAGAGTGTCACACACACCGAGGAGAGTGTCACACACACAGAGGAAGAGTGTCACACACACAGAGGAAGAGTGTCACACACACCGAGGAGAGTGTCACACACACAGAGGAAGAGTGTCACACACACAGAGGAAGAGTGTCACACACACAGAGGAAGAGTGTCACACACACAGAGGAAGAGTGTCACACACACCGAGGAGAGTGTCACACACACAGAGGAAGAGTGTCACACACACAGAGGAAGAGTGTCACACACACCGAGGAGAGTGTCACACACACAGAGGAAGAGTGTCACACACACAGAGGAAGAGTGTCACACACACCGAGGAGAGTGTCACACACACAGAGGAAGAGTGTCACACACACAGAGGAAGAGTGTCACACACACAGAGGAAGAGTGTCACACACACAGAGGAAGAGTGTCACACACACCGAGGAAGAGTGTCACACACACCGAGGAAGAGTGTCACACACACAGAGGAAGAGTGTCACACACACAGAGGAAGAGTGTCACACACACCGAGGAAGAGTGTCACACACACAGAGGAAGAGTGTCACACACACCGAGGAAGAGTGTCACACACACAGAGGAAGAGTGTCACACACACCGAGGAAGAGTGTCACACACACCGAGGAAGAGTGTCACACACACAGAGGAAGAGTGTCACACACACAGAGGAAGAGTGTCACACACACCGAGGAAGAGTGTCACACACACAGAGGAAGAGTGTCACACACACCGAGGAGAGTGTCACACACACTGAGGAGAGTGTCACACACACAGAGGAAGAGTGTCACACACACCGAGGAAGAGTGTCACACACACAGAGGAAGAGTGTCACACACACAGAGGAAGAGTGTCACACACACCGAGGAAGAGTGTCACACACACCGAGGAAGAGTGTCACACACACCGAGGAAGAGTGTCACACACACAGAGGAAGAGTGTCACACACACAGAGGAAGAGTGTCACACACACAGAGGAAGAGTGTCACACACACAGAGGAAGAGTGTCACACACACCGAGGAGAGTGTCACACACACCGAGGAAGAGTGTCACACACACCGAGGAAGAGTGTCACACACACCGAGGAAGAGTGTCACACACACAGAGGAAGAGTGTCACACACACCGAGGAAGAGTGTCACACACACAGAGGAAGAGTGTCACACACACCGAGGAGAGTGTCACACACACCGAGGAAGAGTGTCACACACACCGAGGAAGAGTGTCACACACACCGAGGAAGAGTGTCACACACACAGAGGAAGAGTGTCACACACACCGAGGAAGAGTGTCACACACACCGAGGAGAGTGTCACACACACAGAGGAGAGTGTCACACACACAGAGGAGAGTGTCACACACACAGAGGAAGAGTGTCACACACACAGAGGAAGAGTGTCACACACAGAGGAAGAGTGTCACACACACAGAGGAGAGTGTCACACACACAGAGGAAGAGTGTCACACACACCGAGGAGAGTGTCACACACACCGAGGAAGAGTGTCACACACACCGAGGAGAGTGTCACACACACAGAGGAGAGTGTCACACACACAGAGGAAGAGTGTCACACACACCGAGGAGAGTGTCACACACACAGAGGAGAGTGTCACACACACCGAGGAAGAGTGTCACACACACCGAGGAGAGTGTCACACACACAGAGGAAGAGTGTCACACACACCGAGGAAGAGTGTCACACACACCGAGGAAGAGTGTCACACACACCGAGGAAGAGTGTCACACACACAGAGGAAGAGTGTCACACACACCGAGGAAGAGTGTCACACACACCGAGGAGAGTGTCACACACACAGAGGAGAGTGTCACACACACAGAGGAGAGTGTCACACACACCGAGGAAGAGTGTCACACACACCGAGGAGAGTGTCACACACACAGAGGAGAGTGTCACACACACAGAGGAAGAGTGTCACACACACCGAGGAGAGTGTCACACACACAGAGGAAGAGTGTCACACACACAGAGGAAGAGTGTCACACACACCGAGGAGAGTGTCACACACACCGAGGAGAGTGTCACACACACAGAGGAGAGTGTCACACACACAGAGGAAGAGTGTCACACACACCGAGGAGAGTGTCACACACACAGAGGAGAGTGTCACACACACAGAGGAAGAGTGTCACACACACCGAGGAAGAGTGTCACACACACCGAGGAGAGTGTCACACACACAGAGGAAGAGTGTCACACACACAGAGGAAGAGTGTCACACACACCGAGGAGAGTGTCACACACACAGAGGAAGAGTGTCACACACACAGAGGAAGAGTGTCACACACACAGAGGAAGAGTGTCACACACACAGAGGAAGAGTGTCACACACACCGAGGAAGAGTGTCACACACACCGAGGAAGAGTGTCACACACACAGAGGAAGAGTGTCACACACACAGAGGAAGAGTGTCACACACACCGAGGAAGAGTGTCACACACACAGAGGAAGAGTGTCACACACACCGAGGAAGAGTGTCACACACACAGAGGAAGAGTGTCACACACACCGAGGAAGAGTGTCACACACACCGAGGAAGAGTGTCACACACACAGAGGAAGAGTGTCACACACACAGAGGAAGAGTGTCACACACACCGAGGAAGAGTGTCACACACACAGAGGAAGAGTGTCACACACACCGAGGAGAGTGTCACACACACTGAGGAGAGTGTCACACACACAGAGGAAGAGTGTCACACACACCGAGGAAGAGTGTCACACACACAGAGGAAGAGTGTCACACACACAGAGGAAGAGTGTCACACACACCGAGGAAGAGTGTCACACACACCGAGGAAGAGTGTCACACACACCGAGGAAGAGTGTCACACACACAGAGGAAGAGTGTCACACACACAGAGGAAGAGTGTCACACACACAGAGGAAGAGTGTCACACACACAGAGGAAGAGTGTCACACACACCGAGGAGAGTGTCACACACACCGAGGAAGAGTGTCACACACACCGAGGAAGAGTGTCACACACACCGAGGAAGAGTGTCACACACACAGAGGAAGAGTGTCACACACACCGAGGAAGAGTGTCACACACACAGAGGAAGAGTGTCACACACACCGAGGAGAGTGTCACACACACCGAGGAAGAGTGTCACACACACCGAGGAAGAGTGTCACACACACCGAGGAAGAGTGTCACACACACAGAGGAAGAGTGTCACACACACCGAGGAAGAGTGTCACACACACCGAGGAGAGTGTCACACACACAGAGGAGAGTGTCACACACACAGAGGAGAGTGTCACACACACAGAGGAAGAGTGTCACACACACAGAGGAAGAGTGTCACACACAGAGGAAGAGTGTCACACACACAGAGGAGAGTGTCACACACACAGAGGAAGAGTGTCACACACACCGAGGAGAGTGTCACACACACCGAGGAAGAGTGTCACACACACCGAGGAGAGTGTCACACACACAGAGGAGAGTGTCACACACACAGAGGAAGAGTGTCACACACACCGAGGAAGAGTGTCACACACACCGAGGAGAGTGTCACACACACAGAGGAGAGTGTCACACACACCGAGGAAGAGTGTCACACACACAGAGGAAGAGTGTCACACACACAGAGGAGAGTGTCACACACACAGAGGAAGAGTGTCACACACACAGAGGAAGAGTGTCACACACACCGAGGAAGAGTGTCACACACACAGAGGAGAGTGTCACACACACCGAGGAAGAGTGTCACACACACCGAGGAGAGTGTCACACACACAGAGGAAGAGTGTCACACACACCGAGGAAGAGTGTCACACACACCGAGGAAGAGTGTCACACACACCGAGGAAGAGTGTCACACACACCGAGGAAGAGTGTCACACACACCGAGGAAGAGTGTCACACACACCGAGGAGAGTGTCACACACACAGAGGAGAGTGTCACACACACAGAGGAGAGTGTCACACACACCGAGGAAGAGTGTCACACACACCGAGGAGAGTGTCACACACACAGAGGAGAGTGTCACACACACAGAGGAAGAGTGTCACACACACCGAGGAGAGTGTCACACACACAGAGGAAGAGTGTCACACACACAGAGGAAGAGTGTCACACACACCGAGGAGAGTGTCACACACACAGAGGAGAGTGTCACACACACAGAGGAAGAGTGTCACACACACCGAGGAGAGTGTCACACACACAGAGGAGAGTGTCACACACACAGAGGAAGAGTGTCACACACACCGAGGAGAGTGTCACACACACAGAGGAGAGTGTCACACACACAGAGGAAGAGTGTCACACACACCGAGGAGAGTGTCACACACACAGAGGAAGAGCGTCACACACACAGAGGAAGAGTGTCACACACACAGAGGAAGAGTGTCACACACACAGAGGAAGAGTGTCACACACACAGAGGAAGAGTGTCACACACACCGAGGAGAGTGTCACACACACAGAGGAGAGTGTCACACACACAGAGGAGAGTGTCACACACACCATGATCATGATCGGGGGAACGATCACTGTAAAGTGGTTTTCCTTCATCAGTCCCTCAGATCCAAACGGCTCCGTTTCCAGACGTCCATCGCAGGATCAGAGTTACAGATGCACTTACTCCCGTCAAGTGTGTTTTTCTAACTCATAATTTGTGTGTGTGTGTGTGTGTGTGTCATCCAGCTCGTTCAGGGCCGCTCTGTGCGGGATAGATGAGGCCTGGAGCGTGTTCAGTGTGTGTGTGTGTGTGTCAGTCTTCCGTCGGGGTCACGGGGAACAGACTCGCACAGAACCGTCACTCGTGGCCTTTCGGGGAAATGTCAGTGAGTTTCCCACCAGCGTTTCCACTTCATCACCTCTCCTCAACATCTCACACCATCATGAAGACACCAGGACACCCAGACCTGAGACGGCTCACGCCGCGCTCCGCGCAGAACCGCTCTCAGACGTCACTGCGGTTAAACCCACCATGAAATCAAAATGGACATTCATATGTTTTTATGGAATATTGCAGTGTTTGTTATAAATGATCATTATTGTGTTAATAATCTTGAATCAGAGTAACTTCCTCTTGCAGCATCTCTTCTCTTCTCTAATGATGAGGGCGGGGCTATAACCTGTCACTCACATGAGATCAGCCAATAGCAAACCACAACCGTCCAGCTAATTCCCCACGGACACAATCAAGCCCCGCCCACATGTGTTCTTGTTCCTGGAAGTTAGTTTGAAAGTGAGCGCGTGTAAACAGATTCTGCCAGTGAGTTTCTGTGTTTGAGTGGATGTTTCTCCGTTTCACTCGCACTGCTAGCTTGATTAGCACTCAAACAGCTGATTGGTTAGAGATAATTAATGCTTTTGAGTCGAGTGGAGCGATGGCGTTTACTTCACCTCGTTAGCAAACGTTATTCCTGATCGTTTACGTCACCTTGTTCAGCCTGCGGTCGTTCATCATCGCTACGAGAGTGAAATCAGAGAACCTGTAATCTGTCACAGCACGTCTGATTCCATTCCTTTACCAGCATATTAAAGTTTCTTAAAGTGCCCTGTGGTGTAAATCCAGCTTTTAATGCTGCTATTAATACGCTTTAAGACACACCGTGTGTAAGTTCATAAGTCGACAGCATTGCTGAGTATTTCCTGCTTAAAACTGCAGTGAACCAAAGACAGTCTCAAACACACGGTTTGAAATCGCTGGTGTTTCTGACGTCACAAACGACCTTGTAACCAATCAGATCAACGTGTGATCGTCAACCAGTGGATCTCTGAGCTGAGTGAGTGAGTGGAGGCGGGGCTCATTTGCATATTCATAGAACCACGCATACTAAATGAGGCGAGGGTGTCGAGTTACATTCAAGATATTTTAAGACATGAAGAATTATTTTCAAAGGAAAAAACGTTTCAATGTTATTCTGGTGATGAAAGATGAGCTTTAAGGGATAAAGTGATTGACTTTAACAAACTCCTGTTGAGATCATGTCAGGGAGCTTCCGCTTGCAAACAGGAAGTGGCTCTGACCTCCAGACAAAGACAGGAAATGCGAGGCGTTCACAGGCCACACACACATAGTAATGAGAGCTAATGAATAATCTGATAAAGCTGTATTCATGTGCAGATTGTGTGTGTGACGGATGCTTTGTTTGTTTGATCAGGAAGAGTGAGAGGTGTGTGTGTGTGTGTGATGTTCATGAGGTCAGGCATGTCTCTGCAGCTCTTCACCTGAACACACACACACGTCAGCCTGACTCAGAGGTGTGTGTGTTGTGTTTCTGCAGCTGGAGCGTCAGATGCTGATGCAGAACGAGATGCGTGAGCGTCAGACGGCGATGCAGATCGCCTGGTCTCGAGAGTTCCTCAAGTACTTCTCTTCTTTCTACGGTTTAACTGCGCTGGGTCTCACTGTCGGGTCTGTAACACACACACACACACTCAATCACACACACACTCACACGCTATATACACACTCACACACACACTATATACACACACACTCACTCAATCACACACACACTCACACGCTATATACACACTCACACACACACTATATACACACACACACTCACTCAATCACACACACACACACACTCAATCACACACTCACACTATACACACTCACTCACACACTATACACACACACTATATACACATTCACACACTATACACACACACACAGACACTATATACACTCACACACACACACACTCACTCACACACTATACAGACACACAGACTCACACACACACACACACACACACTCACACACTATATACACACTCACACACACTATATACTCACTCACACACACACACACACACACTCTCTCTCTCTCTCTCTCTCTCTCTCTCTCACACACACTCACACATGTTTTTTATGTGATGTATGTATAGCTTTAGTGGTTTTCACAGCTTTATTTCTCCCGTCAGTCGGTCAGATCCAGTATATCACTGGATGTCAAGCGTCCTTTAAGCTCAACAGTTGAACAGTTTTTATTGTCTAAGCAGTAGTTCATCTGAACAGTGTGTGTGTGTGACTGGAGTCGTGTGTGTGTGTGCAGAGCGGTGCGACAGAGGAGGGCAGTTCTCCTGGCCCCGGTCGTTCCTCTGAGCTTCATCCTGGCGTATCAGATGGACGTGGCGTACGGGTCGCTGATCCACCGCATGAGAGGTACACCAACACACTTACACAGGACATATTCTGCTCTGACAGCCGTGATGATGTTTCAGGCTCTACTAGAACAGGTTTCAGGCTCTACTAGAACAGGTTTCAGGCTCTACTAGAACAGGTTTCAGGCTCTACTAGAACAGGTTTCAGGCTCTACTAGAACAGGTTTCAGGCTCTACTAGAACAGGTTTCAGGCTCTACTAGAACAGGTTTTCCTGCTTGAATGTTGATTATTCTCCTCATATTCTCCATTGTTGCGGCTTCTCTCTTCCCAGTCTGTCAGTAACGCTCTGTTTACTTCCTGTCTCTATGAAGCCCCGCCTTCTGAAAAGCACACTGTGCTCTGATTGGTCGGCTGGAGCAGTGTGTTGTGATTGGTCGAGCGCTTCGAGTGTGTTTGGGAAATGTCCCACCCCTTTCCATAACCACCAGTTTAACACACTACTAACTAACTCAACCAGGCCCCGCCCCTTTATTCTGCGCATGAATTATGAGGAATACTGTGACGTGTTCGTTCCCGGGAGAAACTCGAGATTAATGGAGGCGTTTCAGGAGTTCAGAAACACTGACTCTGATATAGAGAAGAACTGGAACAGCAACATCACACTCTGAAGAGATGAAGACGCTCTGAACATGTTCGTCTCGTTCGCCAGAAGCTCATCTTCTGTCGAATCTGCCGATGGTTAAAAACACATTTAAATCGAATCTAATTATTTAATCATCAGCATGTGACATTCTTCCTGATTAACAGATCCACGTCAGGGGGACATTCAGGGTTATTGAGCGCAGTGACGTCATGCAGCTTTCCTCCTCCATCACTGATGGGTTATTGATTGGCTTTAAAAGGATTCCTTGAAAATCCCGCTTTGATGGCGAGGGAATGTGGTAGTTGTAATTAGTGAACAGTGCAGTTGCTGATGATCCCGTCTGATGGTGTGTGTGTGTGTGTGTGTGTGTGTGATCTGCAGCCGAGGCAGAGAGCATCATGGTCTCTGAGAGCGAGCGCCTGGATCTTCCTCACGGGTCGCCCACGTTTGAGAGCATCGAGAAATCCAGACGATCCCGAGCTCACCTGACGTCTCTGCTGGAGAAATGAGTGCCAGTCCTGATCAGTCCTAACGATCCTGATGAATCCTGACGAACACGAATCCTGACGAACCTGACGAACACGAACCCTGGCCAATCCTGATCAGTCCTAACGATCCTGATGAATCCTGACGAACCTGACGAACACGAATCCTGACGAACACAAACCCTGGCCAATCCTGATCAGTCCCGATGATCCTGATGAATCCTGACGAATCCTGAAATCCTGACGAACCTTGACGAGTCCTGACAAACGCAAACCCTGATGAATCTTTACGAACCTTGACGAGTCCTGACGATCCTGATGAATTCTGACGAACACAAACCCTGGCGAATCCTGACGAATCCTGATGAATCCCTACGAATCCTGGCTAACCTTACGAAACCCTTACAAATTCTGACAAATCCTGACGAACACGAATCCTGAAAATCCTGACGAACCTTGACGAGTCCTGACGAATCCTGACAAGTCCTTACAAATCCTGGTGAACACGAATCCTGACAAATCCTTACAAATCCTGGCGAACACAAGTCCTGACGGATCCTTACGAATCCTGAAAATCCTGGCGAACACGAATCCTGACAAATCCTAATGAATCCTGACGAACACGAATCCTGACGAACCTTGAAGAGTCCTGACGAACCCTTATGAATCCTGAAAATCCTGGCGAACACGAATCCTGACAAATCCTTACAAATCCTGGTGAACACGAGTCCTAACGAACACAAATCCTGGCGAACACGATTTCTGACGAACCTTAACGAGTCCTGACGAATCCTTACGAATCCTGAAAATCCTGGCGAACACGAGTCCTGACAAATCCTTATGAATCTTGACGAACACGAATCCTGACGAACCTTGACGAGTCCTGACGAATCCTTACGAATCCTGAAAATCCTGGCGAACACAAGTCCTGACAAATCCTTACAAATCCTGGTGAACACAAGTCCTAACGAACACGAATCCTGACAAATCCTTATGAATCCTGACGAACACGAATCCTGACGAACACGAGTCCTGACGAATCCTTACGAATCCTTATGAGTCCTGGCGAACACGAGTCCTGACGAACACGAGTCCTGACAAACACGAGTCCTGATGAACACGAGAATCCTTACGAATCCTTATGAGTCCTGGCGAACACGAGTCCTGACGAACCTTGACGAGTCCTGACGAACCTTGACGAGTCCTGACGAACCTTGACGAGTCCTGACGAACCTTGACGAGTCCTGACGAATCCTTATGAGTCCTGGCGAACACGAGTCCTGACGAATCCTTATGAGTCCTGACGAATCCTTATGAGTCCTGACGAACACGAGTCCTGACGAACCTTGACGAGTCCTTATGAGTCCTGACGAACACGAGTCCTGACGAACCTTGACGAGTCCTTATGAGTCCTGACGAACACGAGTCCTGACGAATCCTTATGAGTCCTGACGAATCCTTATGAGTCCTGACGAACACGAGTCCTGACGAACCTTGACGAGTCCTTATGAGTCCTGGCGAACACGAGTCCTGACGAACCTTGACGAGTCCTGACGAACCTTGACGAGTCCTTATGAGTCCTGACGAACACGAGTCCTGACGAACCTTGACGAATCCTTATGAGTCCTGACGAACACGAGTCCTGACGAATCCTTATGAGTCCTGACGAATCCTTATGAGTCCTGACGAACACGAGTCCTGACGAACCTTGACGAGTCCTTATGAGTCCTGGCGAACACGAGTCCTGACGAACCTTGACGAGTCCTGACGAACCTTGACGAGTCCTGACGAACCTTGACGAGTCCTGACGAATCCTTATGAGTCCTGGCGAACACGAGTCCTGACGAATCCTTATGAGTCCTGACGAATCCTTATGAGTCCTGACGAACACGAGTCCTGACGAACCTTGACGAGTCCTGACGAATCCTTATGAGTCCTGACGAACACGAGTCCTGCCGAACCTGGCGAAGGTGAGCGTAATGACCCAGGAGTGTTCGAGTGTTCGGCTGCTCCAGCAGTGCTCCAGCCAAACGCCAGTGCTTCCGTTGAGCTTCATGTGATCCGTTGATTCTCAGGTGTTGCTTCACACATATTGCCTAATTATTTATGCTTTCAAAATGCCTGGAAAGAAAGATAACATGATTAGAATGTATTGTGTTAGTATTGTATATTTCCTATACACTCTATTATTCATGGTTGTAATGGAGCGTCCAACAGTGTTTCGTTTATATTGTGATCATGACCTTTGTGTCCAACAATAAACCTTTAAAGCAGTTTTTAATGTTTCATTTTTCCATAAAATGATATTAAGATGATTATCTGTGTGTGTGATGCATAAACAAAATATTCAATTTGGATATTAAAATATGATTTGATCAAAATGAAGCCAATGTCTGTTCAAGAAAATAAAACCGATTGTATATTGTTTAGGATTGTTTGGTTTTCTTTTGCACAGTTGCTGAATAATGAAACAAGAAATCTATATTTTGGAAATAAATTATTCTTATTAAATCACTTTTGTGCTCCGATATCATTCATCTGTAGAGAGCAATATCCATAATAATCTACATCTGGAAGAAGTGAGTGATGATATTCAGCCAGCGTGTGCGCGCGTCAGTGACGTCAGTGTGTGTGTGAGTGTGTATAAAGTCTGCGAACTGATGGAGGATCTCCAGAAAGCAGCAGCTCGAGACACTTCAGTGCTTTGCTTCGATCAGACCGCGCTAATGTACTCGATGACGATGTTCCGCGCGCTTTCGTCCGTTGTGCTGGTGTGTGTGTGCGGTGTGTGTGTGTGTGTGAGCGCGGAGAGGCAGGAGTTACCGAGAGACTTCGGAGTGAAGCTGTGCGGGCGCGAGTTCATTAGAGCCGTGATCTTCACCTGCGGGGGCTCGCGCTGGAGGAGAGACAGTACGTGCTTCATCATCATCATCTTCATCATCATCTTCTTCATCACCATCTTCTTCATCATCACCTGCGGGGGCTCGCGCTGGAGGAGAGACAGTACGTGGCCACCCCTGGCCGACTCCTGGCCACCCCACTGGCCACCCCAATGGCCAGTACAAATTTTAGTAGCATCAGTTATGCATTTCATAAATAAGTCAAAAATATTCTTTAGTAAAAGAAGACGGGGAATTATGTGTCGTGACGTGCTTTTTAAGTGCCAAACGGTTACAGTATACTGTTTCAGCAGCTTTTTGAGGTGTCTTTGCCACGTTTTGACAAGCAGGGATGCAGACAGCGCGCTTTTCGGCGCCTCCCGATTTTTTCACTTCAGTTTGGGTGACAAAGTCATCTGAAGTCATTCCATAGCTTAATGTGCAGAAGTCTATTTACATCATTAAAGTATACGGAAACTCGTTTTCAATCCTCTGCGGCTGTCAATCAATCATTCTCCATTCATATTCAAACAGCGCGCGCGCCTCTTGGATCGTTGGATGCACGGTAAAACTCTCTCCAATATGATATATTCACATTATAATGCATTATCTGTAGATAAAAGGCTGTAGATTTGCATAAAATTACTTTATTTTGTTGAAGTTTGTTGCTGTTTTTAAACGACTCACTACCGTGTGCTTGCTAGATCACACACATCACAAGGACTATGAATCGGCATCAAACGCACAATAAGTGGAATTCAAAACTGTGAAACAAAGGAACAAATCGCACTAGGATTTGTGCGCTCGACATTTCTTCGCTTTGTGACGCGAACTTTTAAATGCGCACTTATGCAGCGCTGCACACTGTGACTCCATGTTGCTTTGAGCACATCATTCTGCACCTGCGAATCCCGCGATGCGCATACACGCTGTGTGTGCTCTGTTTTTCATGTTATCATGGGTTTGCCACTGAAATATAATTAAAAGCCAATATATTTAGTTATACCTAGCCTGCTCAATACATTTAAAATAAGCATAATTTAATTGCATATTATTTCTTTGTAGTGTAGGCTATATATGCACTTCTGAATTCTTGACATTCATATATAAATATAAAATTGTGAAATGTATGATTGCCTGATTGAATTTTATAAGAGAACTAATAGTAATTTGTTTTTATTAACATATTTAGATTTTATAAAATTACTGTGCAGATTTTTTCAAGAATTGCTTTTTGCTGCTGATTTATACACTCATTAAGTTTATTAAAAATTCATAATACATTTATTACAGTTAACTGTAATCATACACTGCAAAATAATAACTTAAAAAGGATTAAATTCAACACAATTATGTAAGTATCTGTAAATTTGCCGCGGGGTGAGGGCCCTTATATATATCATATCTATATAATATATATCATTATATATAATATAATATATATTAGTAGGGCCCTACTAATATCATTAGTAACATTAAATATAACACAATAAACCAAAGTATATCAGTAGGAGTTTCTTTAAGTCTTTCTGATAGTTTTCTACAGGCCGGTTTACTACAACAGTAGAATACAATTCTGAAATTATGGTTTATAGTTTTGGTGTGCCACCCCAAGATTTTAAGTGGCCCCATCTGGCCACCCCTATGAAACATTTCTGGAGGCGCCACTGGCATCATCTTCTTCATCTTCACCTGCGGGGGCTCGCGCTGGAGGAGAAACAGTACGTGCTTCATCTTCATCATCATCAACATCTTCATCATCTTCATCATCATCTTCATCATCACCTGCGGGGGCTCGCGCTGGAGGAGAAACAGTACGTGCTTCATCTTCATCATCATCAACATCTTCATCATCTTCATCATCATCTTCATCATCACCTGCGGGGGCTCGCGCTGGAGGAGAAACAGTACGTGCTTCATCTTCATCATCATCAACATCTTCATCATCATCTTCATCATCATCTTCATCATCATCTTCATCATCTTCTTCATCATCACCTGCGGGGGCTCGCGCTGGAGGAGAAACAGTACGTGCTTCATCATCATCAACATCTTCATCATCATCATCATCTTCATCATCATCTTCATCATCATCATCATCATCTTCATCTGCTGGGGCTCGCGCTGGAGGAGGGACAGTACGTGCTTCATCTTCATGATCATCTTCTTCATCTTCATCATCATCTGATATGTGTGTCGCAGGTCCCTGGTCCGTGGATGGAGGTGTGCCGTTTCTCTGGTCTCTCCGGCTGGACACGATGACCTCTGACACGATGACCTCTGACACGATGACCTCTGACCGCAGGAAGAGGAACTTCTCGCTGGGACTGGCGGGAATGTGCTGTAATCAGGGCTGCACGAAAAACGACATCGGCCGCCTGTGCTGAGAATCATCGATGAAGATGACGATGATGAAGGACATGCACTGAACTGTCAGATCCAGTGCTTTCATTTGTATTTATTTCCTTTGACCAAAACAATAAAAGTCCACGTCTTGATTGCATCTGTCATGTTTGACTGCCAGTGACTCGTTCGTACACAAGAATCACCAAACGCCAGCTGAGTTTACTCTGCGGCACCGCGGTAAAACCTCCTCACAGTTACGATATTAATAAACTATTCCTCTCTTCCCGAGTGAAAGTGACTGTTTCATTATTGAATGTTTATCGGTGTTTATTGTGCTTGAATATTAAAGGTATAGATCTATATTGACAAGAACATCGATCTTTCAAAGGTCCCAGAGATTGAATGTCAATCAGTCGTTCCTCCGTTCTGGAGGTTCTGTGTTCGGACGGACCACACACTGAAACGCCTCAGGAACAAGAACACATGTGGGCGGGGCTTGATTGTGTCCGTGGGGAATTGATTGGATAGTTGTGGTTTGCTATTGGCTGATCTCATGTGAGTGACAGGTTATAGCCCCGCCCTCATCATTAGAGAAGAGAAGAGATGCTGCAAGAGGAAATTACTCTGATTCAAGATTAATAAAACACCCATAAATCGTTTAGAATAAACACTGAAATATTACATACAAGAATAAGAATTGTACATTTTGATTTCATGGTGACTTTTAGTAGATATTCGGTTGCAAGGAGTTTAACTGCATTGATTGTTTTAACATACTTTTTTTCATTTTCCATATTTATTTCTAAAATTATTGTAAAGATCATTTAATCTTTATATGTTGTCGAATGTGATTTGTGAGTGACTGAGGGGAAGATATATATATATATATATATATTATTTTTTTTAATGCTTTATTTAAACATTCAGTTTACAGTGTGAAACAACATAATAATAACACAACAACAGCATAACACAAAACAAAAAATAGACAGTGATGTAAACAAGAATGGGGAAAAAAGAGAAAAAAAGAAAGAGGGGAAGATATATTTCAAAAGCAGATCTCGCGTGAGTGACGTAACTACGCTAATATTCAAATGAGAAATCAACCAACAGAGCTGATGGTGTGTGTCATAGACAGTCGCTGCGTTCGAAACCGCATACTTCCCTACTATGTAGTATGGGAAAAAGAGTAGGCGAGCGAAAAGTATGTACGAATCATAAAAGAGTAGGCGAGAATTACCTGAGTGACGTACTAATTCTTGCGAGATTCGGACGTACGTATACTAATTGTGCGTTCGAATATGCTTACTTTTCCTACTATATAGTAGGAGAAAACAGTACGTCAAAGAAGCAGTACGTTCGAAACATCAGTATTCATAAAAGAGTAGGCGAGAAGTTCCCGGATGGCTTACTGCTTGTGCCCAGATTTTTGAGTGCTCGTCCGATGGACACTCTTCTATCCCAGGAGGCCACGCGAGAGGATACGTCATTATCAAACATCACAGAGATCAGCGACGCGGGGGTTTTCAAATGTGAGTAAACACGGTTCCTTGTGTTTAAATTAGTGATGGCGAGATGAAGCTTCATAAAGCATTGAAGCGTTCCATCCAATTGGTTCACTCATGTGCCGAAGCTTCATGGTGCTTCATTTGCTAACCATTTGTATTTCATTTGTATACTTCTAAATTTTCCCAACAACATATGGTTAATTTCTTTAAATCATTACCTAATATAAACCAGTTAAGTGACTAAACACTTTTGTGACGCCTCTATCACATTGAAGGAGATAGAGTAAGCTATTAAATGTTTAACAGCCAACAAATCTCCCAGAACAGACGGACTCAGCTCAGAATTTTACAAGCTATTTAATCATAATATAGCACCATTCTTGTTAAAGGTGTATGAGGAAAGTATAGAAAAAGCATTACTTCCAGCCACATTACGTCAAGGATTAATAACTCTTATAGCAAAATTAAATAAAGATCCCCTCCTTATAGACAATTGGTGTCCAATTACACTATTAAATAATGATTATAAAATAATAGCTGCAGTCCTAGCAGAAAGATTAAAATATGTTTTGAACTCTATAATTGACGAAACACAATCAGGATTTATGCAGAAAAGACACATTTCTAATAATATACGTTTTATTATATTATTACCAAGACTCAAAAAAGATGCAATTTTGCTGGTTACAAAGGGATCTGTCCTATCTGTCCTTACAAAGGGATCTGTCCTAAGGCAGAACACTGCGCACTAAGGCAGAACACTGCGCACTAAGGCAGAACACTGCGCACTAAGGCAGAACACTGCGCACTAAGGCAGAACACTGCACACTAAGGCAGAACACTGCGCACTAAGGCAGAACACTGCGCACTAAGGCAGAACACTGCTCACTAAGGCAGAACACTGCGCACTAAGGCAGAACACTGCGCACTAAGGCAGAACACTGCTCACTAAGGCAGAACACTGCGCACTAAGGCAGAACACTGCGCACTAAGGCAGAACACTGCGCACTAAGGCAGAACACTGTGCACTAAGGCAGAACACTGCGCACTAAGGCAGAACACTGCGCACTAAGGCAGAACACTGCGCACTAAGGCAGAACACTGCTCACTAAGGCAGAACACTGTGCACTAAGGCAGAACACTGCGCACTAAGGCAGAACACTGCTCACTAAGGCAGAACACTGCTCACTAAGGCAGAACACTGCTCACTAAGGCAGAACACTGCGCACTAAGGCAGAACACTGCGCACTAAGGCAGAACACTGCGCACTAAGGCAGAACACTGCTCACTAAGGCAGAACACTGCTCACTAAGGCAGAACACTGCTCACTAAGGCAGAACACTGCTCACTAAGGCAGAACACTGCTCACTAAGGCAGAACACTGCTCACTAAGGCAGAACACTGCGCACTAAGGCAGAACACTGCGCACTAAGGCAGAACACTGCGCACTAAGGCAGAACACTGCGCACTAAGGCAGAACACTGCGCACTAAGGCAGAACACTGCGCACTAAGGCAGAACACTGCTCACTAAGGCAGAACACTGCTCACTAAGGCAGAACACTGCTCACTAAGGCAGAACACTGCTCACTAAGGCAGAACACTGCTCACTAAGGCAGAACACTGCGCACTAAGGCAGAACACTGCGCACTAAGGCAGAACACTGCGCACTAAGGCAGAACACTGCGCACTAAGGCAGAACACTGCGCACTAAGGCAGAACACTGCGCACTAAGGCAGAACACTGCGCACTAAGGCAGAACACTGCTCACTAAGGCAGAACACTGCGCACTAAGGCAGAACACTGCGCACTAAGGCAGAACACTGCGCACTAAGGCAGAACACTGCGCACTAAGGCAGAACACTGCGCACTAAGGCAGAACACTGCGCACTAAGGCAGAACACTGCGCACTAAGGCAGAACACTGCGCACTAAGGCAGAACACTGCGCACTAAGGCAGAACACTGCGCACTAAGGCAGAACACTGCGCACTAAGGCAGAACACTGCGCACTAAGGCAGAACACTGCGCACTAAGGCAGAACACTGCGCACTAAGGCAGAACACTGCGCACTAAGGCAGAACACTGCGCACTAAGGCAGAACACTGCTCACTAAGGCAGAACACTGCGCACTAAGGCAGAACACTGCGCACTAAGGCAGAACACTGCGCACTAAGGCAGAACACTGCGCACTAAGGCAGAACACTGCGCACTAAGGCAGAACACTGCGCACTAAGGCAGAACACTGCGCACTAAGGCAGAACACTGCTCACTAAGGCAGAACACTGCTCACTAAGGCAGAACACTGCTCACTAAGGCAGAACACTGCGCACTAAGGCAGAACACTGCGCACTAAGGCAGAACACTGCGCACTAAGGCAGAACACTGCTCACTAAGGCAGAACACTGCTCACTAAGGCAGAACACTGCTCACTAAGGCAGAACACTGCTCACTAAGGCAGAACACTGCTCACTAAGGCAGAACACTGCTCACTAAGGCAGAACACTGCGCACTAAGGCAGAACACTGCGCACTAAGGCAGAACACTGCGCACTAAGGCAGAACACTGCGCACTAAGGCAGAACACTGCGCACTAAGGCAGAACACTGCGCACTAAGGCAGAACACTGCCCACTAAGGCAGAACACTGCGCACTAAGGCAGAACACTGCTCACTAAGGCAGAACACTGCGCACTAAGGCAGAACACTGCGCACTAAGGCAGAACACTGCGCACTAAGGCAGAACACTGCGCACTAAGGCAGAACACTGCGCACTAAGGCAGAACACTGCGCACTAAGGCAGAACACTGCTCACTAAGGCAGAACACTGCGCACTAAGGCAGAACACTGCGCACTAAGGCAGAACACTGCGCACTAAGGCAGAACACTGCTCACTAAGGCAGAACACTGCTCACTAAGGCAGAACACTGCTCACTAAGGCAGAACACTGCTCACTAAGGCAGAACACTGCTCACTAAGGCAGAACACTGCGCACTAAGGCAGAACACTGCTCACTAAGGCAGAACACTGCGCACTAAGGCAGAACACTGCTCACTAAGGCAGAACACTGCTCACTAAGGCAGAACACTGCTCACTAAGGCAGAACACTGCTCACTAAGGCAGAACACTGCTCACTAAGGCAGAACACTGCGCACTAAGGCAGAACACTGCTCACTAAGGCAGAACACTGCGCACTAAGGCAGAACACTGCGCACTAAGGCAGAACACTGCTCACTAAGGCAGAACACTGCGCACTAAGGCAGAACACTGCTCACTAAGGCAGAACACTGCTCACTAAGGCAGAACACTGCTCACTAAGGCAGAACACTGCTCACTAAGGCAGAACACTGCTCACTAAGGCAGAACACTGCGCACTAAGGCAGAACACTGCGCACTAAGGCAGAACACTGCGCACTAAGGCAGAACACTGCGCACTAAGGCAGAACACTGCTCACTAAGGCAGAACACTGCGCACTAAGGCAGAACACTGCTCACTAAGGCAGAACACTGCTCACTAAGGCAGAACACTGCTCACTAAGGCAGAACACTGCTCACTAAGGCAGAACACTGCTCACTAAGGCAGAACACTGCTCACTAAGGCAGAACACTGCGCACTAAGGCAGAACACTGCGCACTAAGGCAGAACACTGCGCACTAAGGCAGAACACTGCTCACTAAGGCAGAACACTGCGCACTAAGGCAGAACACTGCGCACTAAGGCAGAACACTGCGCACTAAGGCAGAACACTGCGCACTAAGGCAGAACACTGCGCACTAAGGCAGAACACTGCGCACTAAGGCAGAACACTGCGCACTAAGGCAGAACACTGCGCACTAAGGCAGAACACTGCGCACTAAGGCAGAACACTGCTCACTAAGGCAGAACACTGCGCACTAAGGCAGAACACTGCTCACTAAGGCAGAACACTGCGCACTAAGGCAGAACACTGCTCACTAAGGCAGAACACTGCGCACTAAGGCAGAACACTGCGCACTAAGGCAGAACACTGCGCACTAAGGCAGAACACTGCGCACTAAGGCAGAACACTGCGCACTAAGGCAGAACACTGCGCACTAAGGCAGAACACTGCTCACTAAGGCAGAACACTGCGCACTAAGGCAGAACACTGTGCACTAAGGCAGAACACTGCGCACTAAGGCAGAACACTGCGCACTAAGGCAGAACACTGCGCACTAAGGCAGAACACTGCGCACTAAGGCAGAACACTGCTCACTAAGGCAGAACACTGCTCACTAAGGCAGAACACTGCTCACTAAGGCAGAACACTGCTCACTAAGGCAGAACACTGCGCACTAAGGCAGAACACTGCGCACTAAGGCAGAACACTGCGCACTAAGGCAGAACACTGCTCACTAAGGCAGAACACTGCGCACTAAGGCAGAACACTGCTCACTAAGGCAGAACACTGCGCACTAAGGCAGAACACTGCTCACTAAGGCAGAACACTGCGCACTAAGGCAGAACACTGCGCACTAAGGCAGAACACTGCTCACTAAGGCAGAACACTGCGCACTAAGGCAGAACACTGCGCACTAAGGCAGAACACTGCGCACTAAGGCAGAACACTGCGCACTAAGGCAGAACACTGCTCACTAAGGCAGAACACTGCGCACTAAGGCAGAACACTGCGCACTAAGGCAGAACACTGCTCACTAAGGCAGAACACTGCGCACTAAGGCAGAACACTGCGCACTAAGGCAGAACACTGCGCACTAAGGCAGAACACTGCGCACTAAGGCAGAACACTGCGCACTAAGGCAGAACACTGCGCACTAAGGCAGAACACTGCGCACTAAGGCAGAACACTGCTCACTAAGGCAGAACACTGCGCACTAAGGCAGAACACTGCTCACTAAGGCAGAACACTGCGCACTAAGGCAGAACACTGCTCACTAAGGCAGAACACTGCTCACTAAGGCAGAACACTGCGCACTAAGGCAGAACACTGCGCACTAAGGCAGAACACTGCGCACTAAGGCAGAACACTGCGCACTAAGGCAGAACACTGCGCACTAAGGCAGAACACTGCGCACTAAGGCAGAACACTGCTCACTAAGGCAGATAGATAGTTCTGTAAATAGAAGCTCATCAGAGGAGGGTATTGACCTGGTTCCCCCGAAATCCTCACCAAAATCTAGGTCTTCATTTAAGAGTAAAAATTGAAAAGGGCATAATAAGAACAAATGTGTGATGCCAAGTAAAGAGGAACGAATGAAGGAACTGTCTGAGTTATTGGATGTAATGGACAGGCTGAATATAACCGTTAGTTGAACAATGATTCATGGAAACTTGATGTGTTAGGTAAAAAGTGATAACCATCTCTGAATAAGATATGATCTCTGCAAGCATAAAGGAAGCATGAGTTGTCTTTTTGCCTACAGTGAAACTTTTGCATGTGTGTCCTTAAAAGGAAAATATGAGCTGCTTCTAAGCAACCGCGATGCTTTTTACGTGTTAATTCTGCAAATATGAACTGTATAAAAGAAGGGGACGAGGAAGAGATCTTTGCTCTTCCTTGCAATCACCAACTTGACACGCCAGCAGTTGTCAGGCGCAAGAAGCTTCAAGCCTAGCTAGTATCCATCTGTTAGTTAATACTCATTTATGATCTGTAACAAGTATTCATTTTCATTTGATTATTGTAATAAATTTTGTAACATTTATTATAATCATCTGACTGGACCTTGGATCATTGAGTGTTAGTCACACTCTTCTAACTGGGCCGGGAGGACCCTTCCTGAAGAGAACGACATCAGAGGGTGAGAATTCTTTTGAGATAAGAATAACCCATATGAGATTTGATTGATCAAAATAGCCTAGCCAAAGAGGCAGCATGTAACAAGTGTATATGTATAAGGATATACGTATGACTAATTGTTATGATGTAAACAAGATTGAAGAGTACCACAAAAGGGAGACTTATAATATAAAGGGGAAATCTATTATTTCAATAATAGAATCTGAATTTATATAGACTGATCACCTAACTCTTGAGGACACGACTAAAGGATAGGCTCTTTAGTTACCGCGAGATTATATTAATATCAGGGACGGGATATTGTATAATTAGGAACGGTATTAATCGTGAGATTCCATCACATGGGGGCTCGTCGCGGGATTATCGTTGGATAATAAATACCCGGAGCAAAAAGTGAATTTGATCAATCAAAACTGAATGACCCAAAAAGCTTCGCTATAAATAGGGGACGCCCTATTGCAGGAAAAGCGAAATAAACCGTGCGGCAGAACCATGAGTATCTGACAAACTAACAAGAAACCCTTAAGAAAAAGGGCCTTGTAACTTCCTTAAGAAAAAGGAAATAATTGTTTTCCCTAGTCTGCATTTCCTGAGGAAATATATATATAGATAAATATATATATTTATGTATGACTCACATGGCTCAAAGATCACCAAACTCCGAAGTAATTTCAACCTCCCAGCATGAAGCGGTATACCAAATCACTGTGATAACGCGTGATAAATTTTTCCGAGAAAAAGCCACCAGGGAAGGTGACACGGAATGGTATATAGGAGATTGTGAAATTAACAATGGCAGACACTTTATTTGCACCTCGGCAGCAGATGTGAGGGCCATAGTTGAACGAATTAATACCCAAAGGGTAAGCGGAGAAAAAATCAAAATCCACTTTGATCAGGGAATCGATGTGTCATACAAGCCAACCACGGATTCTAGTGTTGAAGTCTATAGTGGTAAAACAAGAGTAACATGATGGTACAGTTATGCCCCAGCAGAGAAGTCGTAGGAATTCTCAGAATACTGAAATCAATTATTCTGACACAGAACGGCCAGGTCCAGCTATCCAGAGAAGGTTAGACTTTCAGGAGGCGAATCCTGGGCCAGCATTTGTAGCAGTTGCAAATGAACTGATGCAAACCCTCGATCGCGCAGATTGGGATCGGGCAACCGACCCAGAAGGCAGTGATGGGGGAGGGCAAGAAAGTGAGGATGCTTATGGGATGAACCTATTCCCCAACGAAATAGGGTTAACCATAAAAAAGCACGACTGTTATCTAAAGAAAGGAGGAGCAGTAGTCATGCTAGAGAACATATTAATTTAGCAGGAAGAATGACTTTAACTCAACCTAAGCATAACCTAAAAAAGAGTGTCAGAAAAGAAGAAGAAGAATACATGCACTCACACTCACTCACTCACTCACTCACTCACTCACACACTCACTCTCACACTCACTCACTCACTCACTCGCTTACTCTCACACTCTCACACTCACTCACTCACACACTCGCTCACACACACACTCACTCACTCTCACACTCACTCACTCTCACACTCACTCACTCTCACACTCACTCTCACACTCACTCACTCTCACACTCACTCACTCACTCACTCGCTCACTCTCACACTCACTCACTCACTCACTCACTCTCACACTCACTCACTCACTCACTCACTCACTCTCACACTCACTCACTCACTCACTCACTCACTCACACACTCTCACACTCACTCACTCACTCACTCACTCACTCACTCTCACACTCACACTCACTCACTCGCTCACTCTCACACTCACTCTCACACTCACTCGCTCACTCACACTCACTCTCACACTCACTCACTCACTCACTCGCTCACTCTCTCACTCACTCACTCACTCACTCACTCACTCACTCACTAACACTCACTCACTCTCACACTCACTCACTCACTCACTCACTCACTCACTCACTCACTCACTCACTCACTCTCACACTCACTCACTCACTCACTCGCTCACTCTCACACTCACTCACTCACTCACTCACTCTCACACTCACTCACTCGCTCACTCTCACACTCACTCACTCACTCACTCACTCACTCACTCTCACACTCACTCACACTCACTCTCACACTCACTCACTCACTCACTCGCTCACTCTCACACTCACTCACTCACTCGCTCACTCTCACACTCACTCACTCTCACTCACTCACACTCACACTCACTCACTCACTCACTCACTCACTCACTCACTCACTCACTCACTCACACTCACTCACTCACTCACACACTCACTCGCTCACTCTCTCACTCACTCACTCACTCACTCACTCACTCTCACACTCACTCACTCTCACACTCACTCACTCACTCACACTCACTCACTCACTCGCTCACTCTCACACTCACTCACTCACTCACTCACTCACTCACTCACTCTCACACTCACTCACTCACTCACTCACTCTCACACTCACTCACTCACTCACTCACTCACTCACTCACTCACTCTCACACTCACTCACTCGCTCACTCTCACACTCACTCACTCACTCACTCGCTCACTCTCACACTCACTCACTCACTCACTCTCACACTCACTCTCACACTCACTCACTCACTCACACTCACTCTCACACTCACTCACTCACTCGCTCACTCTCTCACTCACTCACTCACTCACTCACTCACTCACACTCACTCACTCTCACACTCACTCACTCACTCACTCACTCGCTCACTCTCACACTCACTCTCACACTCACTCGCTCACTCACACTCACTCTCACACTCACTCACTCTCACTCACTCTCACACTCACTCACTCACACACTCGCTCACACACACACTCACTCACTCTCACACTCACTCACTCACTCGCTCACTCACACACTCACACTCTCTCACTCACTCACTCGCTCGCTCACTCTCACACTCACTCTCTCACTCACTCACTCACTCACTCACTCACTCACTCTCACACTCACTCACTCTCTCACTCACTCACTCACACTCTCTCGCTCACTCACTCACACTCACTCACTCACTCACTCACTCACTCACACACTCACTCACTCACTCACTCACTCACTCACTCACACACTCACTCACTCACTCTCACACACTCACTCACTCACTCTCTCACACTCACTCACACTCTCACTCACACAAACACACGCACACACTCACGCACTCCCTCACACAAACACACGCACACACATTCACTTACTCACACAAACACACGCACACACACTCACTCACACTCACACTCACTCACACTCACTCACACTAACTTACTAACACTCACTCACACACACACACACACTCACTCACTCACACAAACTCTCACTCACACACAAACACGCACACTCACTCACTCACTAACACTCACTCACACACACACTCTCTCTCACTCACTCATACACACACTCTCTCTCACTCACTCACTCACACACACACTCTCTCTCACTCACTCACACACACACGCACACACACAATGACAAAAAATACAACACTGTTATCTGCAAAATGGTTTTATTCACTCAATCTTATATTTAAAGTAGACATCACTTTTCATTTGTAACATTTTTTTCTTTTTTTTACTGTCAACTTCAGTTCATCAGTGTACCTTACAAAAATATTACAAATAAATGCAATTATAAAAACAATCATTTAGTGCATTCACACTGATTCAATACAAGCCCATGTTGGAGAAACAAGAAGGACTGAGATGAAATGATGAAGGTTTGCAGCAGCTGAGATCTCGAACATGCATGAACATGGCACTACTCGTATAAACATATTCTTGTTTTTTATATGTACAATAAGCAGAATAATTTAAACAAAAATAAAAAGAAGTTGAGACCATGTTAGTAAGCCTGGAGCTCGCAGGGTCAGAATGCCAGTGGAGTCCAAAGCCAGACTGACCCGAACTCGCTGAACACTGGAACACACACGTCTGCGAGATCAGAAACACTCTGATTGGGTTACATGGAGAGGGGGCGGAGTTTGAGCTATACTGGGACCAGCCACCAGGGGGCGGTCCAGTGTGTGTGTGTGTGTGTGACACGCTAGAACAGACCTCATTCTCACACACACACACACACACTTGAGCTTCTTTTCCTTTCAATGGTATTTGGCAAACACTTAAGCTGCACAGCGCCACCTAGTGCTGCTCATGATAACCAGCGTACGGTGGCCAGAAACATGTTTAATCTCCCGATGCGGATCCTAGAGATCGAACAGTACATTCCTGATCACACGAGTATGGAAAACATCGAGGAATATCAGCAGGATCAGCAGTGCTGGTGGGATTTGCATATTTCATTGATGAACTCACTCACTGGTCGACTCAGATTCAGACAAACGGTCACAGTATTTCACTCTGAAGATCTGAACCACGCGCGCGCTGTACACGCACCAATATTTCAAATCAATACGAGGCTCATATACACTTCCTGCATTATTATTACTGTACACAAACATGCCGTTTAAAGACATTTCAGTCTAATCATCTGTTTCCCATGAACACTAGCGTGCGCACGCATATAAGCCACACACACACACACACACACACTTCTTCTAGAGAAGGTTCAGTTCATCCAGGGGGTTCAAGCTTCATGAAAATAATGGACAGAAAACAACAACAACATACAAATACTGAATTTGAAAATGAATTGAAAATGATTCTCTTGTATTCTTGTATGAGGCAAATCACAATCACATTTGATCTTTATCATATCTGGACAATGATGTAATAAACAAAAGGCCATCATCAGTTTTATGGTTCTTAAAAAGTTTGAAAACCCCTGATAGTGAATCCCACACAGAAGGCCAGACCCGGATCAGCTGTGGGATGTTCTGATGTTCTGACCCGGATCTGATGTTCTGACCCGGATCAGCTGTGGGATGTTCTGACCCGGATCAGCTGTGGGATGTTCTGACCCGGATCTGATGTTCTGACCCGGATCAGCTGTGAGATGTTCTGATGTTCTGACCCGGATCTGATGTTCTGACCCGGATCTGATGTTCTGACCCGGATCAGCTGTGGGATGTTCTGATGTTCTGACCCGGATCTGATGTTCTGACCCGGATCAGCTGTGGGATGTTCTGACCCGGATCAGCTGTGGGATGTTCTGATGTTCTGACTCGGATCTGATGTTCTGACCCCGATCAGCTGTGGGATGTTCTGATGTTCTGACCCGGATCTGATGTTCTGACCCCGATCAGCTTTGGGATGTTCTGACCCGGATCAGCTGTGGGATGTTCTGATGTTCTGACCCGGATCAGCTGTGGGATGTTCTGATGTTCTGACCCGGATCTGATGTTCTGACCCGGATCAGCTGTGGGATGTTCTGATGTTCTGACCCGGATCAGCTGTAAGATGTTCTGACCCGGATCAGCTGTGGGATGTTCTGATGTTCTGACCCGGATCTGATGTTCTGAACCGGATCAGTTGTGGGATGTTCTGACCCGGATCAGCTGTAAAATGTTCTGGCCCGGATCAGCTGTGAGATGCCCGGTCCTGGATGGCGTGGACTCTCTGAGCGAGAGCTCTGAATGTGGGTCGATCGCTCGGCTCTGCGGCCCAACACTCCTTCATCAGCACCTGGATCTGCAGAAGAACCGCAGGAGAACCACAGGAGAGCCATCGCAGGAGAACCGCAGCAGAACCACAGGAGAAACACAGGAGAAACACAGGAGAACAACAGGAGAACCGCAGCAGAACCACAGGAGAACCACAGGAGAACCACAGGAGAACCACAGGAGAACCGCAGCAGAACCACAGGAGAACCACAGGAGAACCGCAGCAGAACCACAGCAGAACCGCAGGAGAGCCACAGGAGAAACACAGGAGAGCCATCGCAGCAGAACCGCAGCAGAACCAGAGGAGAAACAGAGGAGAACATGATAATCTCGAGATCTGAGTTTGAGAGCTGTGCTTCAGTTAAAGCGTTGTGAATTCCGGCTCGCGTACCCCGAAGTGATCAAATAAAACAAAATTCTGTATCAAAATTTATAGGCAAGAAAAGTAGTTTGTTTAGGCTGGGTTGTATGAATTAAGTCAAATATATTTATATAGCGCTTTTCACAATACAGATTGTATCAAAGCTGCTTCACAGTATCAATCAAAATAACTTAACAATGTTTGTTTATTACTGGAAAAAAAAGACATCCAAGTTTGGTAGAGCTGATCAATGGTATGATTGGTTAATTAATTTGAATATCCCCAACTGAGCAAGCCAAAGGCAATTATAAACCTGCGCACATATTTTCAAAAGCACATAACTATAGAATCAATTCTGAATGAGCATGTGAACGCCGTCAGCGTTAATCACAGGTTCGCGTTTAAAGTCTGATCATTTCGACGGAGGTGAATCAATCAAAGTTAACTTTAGCTGGAAATAACATTATTCAAGAACCGCTATAATGCCAAAACAATCTGTTACCTTAAATTATATGTTTATCTCTGTAAAGCTGCTTTGAAACAATCCATTGTTAAAAGCGCTATATAAATGAAGATGACTTGACTTGACTTGACTTCAGTGCTTGCAGTGCCGGGCGGTAAACCGGTTCATACCGATTATTGTTATGATATGAATGTTTAATGTAGCGGTGTATGTGCTTTAACAGCGCTGGTGACGCAGCGACACTGTGTGTGAGAGGGTCTTTCCCTGTTCACTGGTGATGCTCAGATGTGTGTGTGAGAGGGTCTTTCCCTGTTCACTGGTGATGCTCAGGTGTGTGTGTGAGAGGGTCTTTCCCTGTTCACTGGTGATGCTCAGGTGTGTGTGTGAGAGGGTCTTTCCCTGTTCACTGGTGATGCTCAGGTGTGTGTGTGAGAGGGTCTTTCCCTGTTCACTGGTGATGCTCAGGTGTGTGTGTGAGAGGGTCTTTCCCTGTTCACTGGTGATGCTCAGATGTGTGTGTGAGAGGGTCTTTCCCTGTTCACTGGTGATGCTCAGGTGTGTGTGTGAGAGGGTCTTCCCCTGTTCACTGGTGATGCTCAGGTGTGTGTGTGAGAGGGTCTTTCCCTGTTCACTGGTGATGCTCAGATGTGTGTGTGAGAGGGTCTTTCCCTGTTCACTGGTGATGCTCAGGTGTGTGTGTGAGAGGGTCTTTCCCTGTTCACTGGTGATGCTCAGATGTGTGTGTGAGAGGGTCTTTCCCTGTTCACTGGTGATGCTCAGGTGTGTGTGTGAGAGGGTCTTCCCCTGTTCACTGGTGATGCTCAGGTGTGTGTGTGAGAGGGTCTTTCCCTGTTCACTGGTGATGCTCAGATGTGTGTGTGAGAGGGTCTTTCCCTGTTCACTGGTGATGCTCAGGTGTGTGTGTGAGAGGGTCTTTCCCTGTTCACTGGTGATGCTCAGATGTGTGT
This sequence comes from Tiaroga cobitis, assembly GCA_030578255.1. Taxonomy (NCBI): domain Eukaryota; kingdom Metazoa; phylum Chordata; class Actinopteri; order Cypriniformes; family Leuciscidae; genus Tiaroga; species Tiaroga cobitis. The sequence continues at coordinate 292,495 of CM060611.1, read as the reverse complement.
GTGAGAGGGTCTTTCCCTGTTCACTGGTGATGCTCAGGTGTGTGTGTGAGAGGGTCTTCCCCTGTTCACTGGTGATGCTCAGGTGTGTGTGTGAGAGGGTCTTTCCCTGTTTACTGGTGATGCTCAGGTGTGTGTGTGAGAGGGTCTTCCCCTGTTCACTGGTGATGCTCAGGTGTGTGTGTGAGAGGGTCTTCCCCTGTTCACTGGTGATGCTCAGGTGTGTGTGTGAGAGGGTCTTTCCCTGTTCACTGGTGATGCTCAGGTGTGTGTGTGAGAGGGTCTTTCCCTGTTCACTGGTGATGCTCAGGTGTGTGTGTGAGAGGGTCTTTCCCTGTTCACTGGTGATGCTCAGGTGTGTGTGTGAGAGGGTCTTTCCCTGTTCACTGGTGATGCTCAGATGTGTGTGTGAGAGGGTCTTTCCCTGTTCACTGGTGATGCTCAGGTGTGTGTGTGAGAGGGTCTTCCCCTGTTCACTGGTGATGCTCAGGTGTGTGTGTGAGAGGGTCTTTCCCTGTTCACTGGTGATGCTCAGATGTGTGTGTGAGAGGGTCTTTCCCTGTTCACTGGTGATGCTCAGGTGTGTGTGTGAGAGGGTCTTTCCCTGTTCACTGGTGATGCTCAGGTGTGTGTGTGAGAGGGTCTTTCCCTGTTCACTGGTGATGCTCAGGTGTGTGTGTGAGAGGGTCTTTCCCTGTTCACTGGTGATGCTCAGGTGTGTGTGTGAGAGGGTCTTTCCCTGTTCACTGGTGATGCTCAGATGTGTGTGTGAGAGGGTCTTTCCCTGTTCACTGGTGATGCTCAGGTGTGTGTGTGAGAGGGTCTTTCCCTGTTCACTGGTGATGCTCAGGTGTGTGTGTGAGAGGGTCTTTCCCTGTTCACTGGTGATGCTCAGATGTGTGTGTGAGAGGGTCTTTCCCTGTTCACTGGTGATGCTCAGGTGTGTGTGTGAGAGGGTCTTTCCCTGTTCACTGGTGATGCTCAGATGTGTGTGTGAGAGGGTCTTTCCCTGTTCACTGGTGATGCTCAGATGTGTGTGTGAGAGGGTCTTTCCCTGTTCACTGGTGATGCTCAGGTGTGTGTGTGAGAGGGTCTTTCCCTGTTCACTGGTGATGCTCAGATGTGTGTGTGAGAGGGTCTTTCCCTGTTCACTGGTGATGCTCAGGTGTGTGTGTGAGAGGGTCTTTCCCTGTTCACTGGTGATGCTCAGATGTGTGTGTGAGAGGGTCTTTCCCTGTTCACTGGTGATGCTCAGGTGTGTGTGTGAGAGGGTCTTTCCCTGTTCACTGGTGATGCTCAGGTGTGTGTGTGAGAGGGTCTTTCCCTGTTCACTGGTGATGCTCAGATGTGTGTGTGAGAGGGTCTTTCCCTGTTCACTGGTGATGCTCAGGTGTGTGTGTGAGAGGGTCTTTCCCTGTTCACTGGTGATGCTCAGGTGTGTGTGTGAGAGGGTCTTTCCCTGTTCACTGGTGATGCTCAGGTGTGTGTGTGAGAGGGTCTTTCCCTGTTCACTGGTGATGCTCAGGTGTGTGTGTGAGAGGGTCTTTCCCTGTTCACTGGTGATGCTCAGATGTGTGTGTGAGAGGGTCTTTCCCTGTTCACTGGTGATGCTCAGGTGTGTGTGTGAGAGGGTCTTTCCCTGTTCACTGGTGATGCTCAGGTGTGTGTGTGAGAGGGTCTTTCCCTGTTCACTGGTGATGCTCAGGTGTGTGTGTGAGAGGGTCTTTCCCTGTTCACTGGTGATGCTCAGATGTGTGTGTGAGAGGGTCTTTCCCTGTTCACTGGTGATGCTCAGATGTGTGTGTGAGAGGGTCTTTCCCTGTTCACTGGTGATGCTCAGGTGTGTGTGTGAGAGGGTCTTTCCCTGTTCACTGGTGATGCTCAGGTGTGTGTGTGAGAGGGTCTTTCCCTGTTCACTGGTGATGCTCAGATGTGTGTGTGAGAGGGTCTTTCCCTGTTCACTGGTGATGCTCAGATGTGTGTGTGAGAGGGTCTTTCCCTGTTCACTGGTGATGCTCAGGTGTGTGTGTGAGAGGGTCTTTCCCTGTTCACTGGTGATGCTCAGATGTGTGTGTGAGAGGGTCTTTCCCTGTTCACTGGTGATGCTCAGGTGTGTGTGTGAGAGGGTCTTTCCCTGTTCACTGGTGATGCTCAGGTGTGTGTGTGAGAGGGTCTTTCCCTGTTCACTGGTGATGCTCAGATGTGTGTGTGAGAGGGTCTTTCCCTGTTCACTGGTGATGCTCAGGTGTGTGTGTGAGAGGGTCTTTCCCTGTTCACTGGTGATGCTCAGGTGTGTGTGTGAGAGGGTCTTTCCCTGTTCACTGGTGATGCTCAGGTGTGTGTGTGAGAGGGTCTTTCCCTGTTCACTGGTGATGCTCAGGTGTGTGTGTGAGAGGGTCTTTCCCTGTTCACTGGTGATGCTCAGGTGTGTGTGTGAGAGGGTCTTTCCCTGTTCACTGGTGATGCTCAGGTGTGTGTGTGAGAGGGTCTTTCCCTGTTCACTGGTGATGCTCAGGTGTGTGTGTGAGAGGGTCTTTCCCTGTTCACTGGTGATGCTCAGGTGTGTGTGTGAGAGGGTCTTCCCCTGTTCACTGGTGATGCTCAGGTGTGTGTGTGAGAGGGTCTTCCCCTGTTCACTGGTGATGCTCAGGTGTGTGTGTGAGAGGGTCTTTCCCTGTTCACTGGTGATGCTCAGATGTGTGTGTGAGAGGGTCTTTCCCTGTTCACTGGTGATGCTCAGGTGTGTGTGTGAGAGGGTCTTTCCCTGTTCACTGGTGATGCTCAGGTGTGTGTGTGAGAGGGTCTTTCCCTGTTCACTGGTGATGCTCAGGTGTGTGTGTGAGAGGGTCTTCCCCTGTTCACTGGTGATGCTCAGGTGTGTGTGTGAGAGGGTCTTTCCCTGTTCACTGGTGATGCTCAGATGTGTGTGTGAGAGGGTCTTTCCCTGTTCACTGGTGATGCTCAGGTGTGTGTGTGAGAGGGTCTTTCCCTGTTCACTGGTGATGCTCAGGTGTGTGTGTGAGAGGGTCTTTCCCTGTTCACTGGTGATGCTCAGGTGTGTGTGTGAGAGGGTCTTCCCCTGTTCACTGGTGATGCTCAGGTGTGTGTGTGAGAGGGTCTTTCCCTGTTCACTGGTGATGCTCAGGTGTGTGTGTGAGAGGGTCTTCCCCTGTTCACTGGTGATGCTCAGGTGTGTGTGTGAGAGGGTCTTTCCCTGTTCACTGGTGATGCTCAGGTGTGTGTGTGAGAGGGTCTTTCCCTGTTCACTGGTGATGCTCAGGTGTGTGTGTGAGAGGGTCTTTCCCTGTTCACTGGTGATGCTCAGGTGTGTGTGTGAGAGGGTCTTTCCCTGTTCACTGGTGATGCTCAGGTGTGTGTGTGAGAGGGTCTTTCCCTGTTCACTGGTGATGCTCAGGTGTGTGTGTGAGAGGGTCTTTCCCTGTTCACTGGTGATGCTCAGGTGTGTGTGTGAGAGGGTCTTTCCCTGTTCACTGGTGATGCTCAGATGTGTGTGTGAGAGGGTCTTTCCCTGTTCACTGGTGATGCTCAGATGTGTGTGTGAGAGGGTCTTCCCCTGTTCACTGGTGATGCTCAGGTGTGTGTGTGAGAGGGTCTTTCCCTGTTCACTGGTGATGCTCAGGTGTGTGTGTGAGAGGGTCTTTCCCTGTTCACTGGTGATGCTCAGGTGTGTGTGTGAGAGGGTCTTTCCCTGTTCACTGGTGATGCTCAGATGTGTGTGTGAGAGGGTCTTTCCCTGTTCACTGGTGATGCTCAGGTGTGTGTGTGAGAGGGTCTTTCCCTGTTCACTGGTGATGCTCAGATGTGTGTGTGAGAGGGTCTTTCCCTGTTCACTGGTGATGCTCAGGTGTGTGTGTGAGAGGGTCTTTCCCTGTTCACTGGTGATGCTCAGATGTGTGTGTGAGAGGGTCTTTCCCTGTTCACTGGTGATGCTCAGGTGTGTGTGTGAGAGGGTCTTTCCCTGTTCACTGGTGATGCTCAGGTGTGTGTGTGAGAGGGTCTTCCCCTGTTCACTGGTGATGCTCAGGTGTGTGTGTGAGAGGGTCTTTCCCTGTTCACTGGTGATGCTCAGGTGTGTGTGTGAGAGGGTCTTTCCCTGTTCACTGGTGATGCTCAGGTGTGTGTGTGAGAGGGTCTTTCCCTGTTCACTGGTGATGCTCAGGTGTGTGTGTGAGAGGGTCTTTCCCTGTTCACTGGTGATGCTCAGATGTGTGTGTGAGAGGGTCTTTCCCTGTTCACTGGTGATGCTCAGGTGTGTGTGTGAGAGGGTCTTTCCCTGTTCACTGGTGATGCTCAGGTGTGTGTGTGAGAGGGTCTTTCCCTGTTCACTGGTGATGCTCAGGTGTGTGTGTGAGAGGGTCTTTCCCTGTTCACTGGTGATGCTCAGGTGTGTGTGTGAGAGGGTCTTTCCCTGTTCACTGGTGATGCTCAGGTGTGTGTGTGAGAGGGTCTTTCCCTGTTCACTGGTGATGCTCAGGTGTGTGTGTGAGAGGGTCTTTCCCTGTTCACTGGTGATGCTCAGGTGTGTGTGTGAGAGGGTCTTCCCCTGTTCACTGGTGATGCTCAGGTGTGTGTGTGAGAGGGTCTTTCCCTGTTCACTGGTGATGCTCAGGTGTGTGTGTGAGAGGGTCTTTCCCTGTTCACTGGTGATGCTCAGGTGTGTGTGTGAGAGGGTCTTTCCCTGTTCACTGGTGATGCTCAGGTGTGTGTGTGAGAGGGTCTTTCCCTGTTCACTGGTGATGCTCAGGTGTGTGTGTGAGAGGGTCTTTCCCTGTTCACTGGTGATGCTCAGGTGTGTGTGTGAGAGGGTCTTTCCCTGTTCACTGGTGATGCTCAGGTGTGTGTGTGAGAGGGTCTTTCCCTGTTCACTGGTGATGCTCAGGTGTGTGTGTGAGAGGGTCTTTCCCTGTTCACTGGTGATGCTCAGGTGTGTGTGTGAGAGGGTCTTTCCCTGTTCACTGGTGATGCTCAGGTGTGTGTGTGAGAGGGTCTTTCCCTGTTCACTGGTGATGCTCAGATGTGTGTGTGAGAGGGTCTTTCCCTGTTTACTGGTGATGCTCAGGTGTGTGTGTGAGAGGGTCTTTCCCTGTTCACTGGTGATGCTCAGGTGTGTGTGTGAGAGGGTCTTTCCCTGTTCACTGGTGATGCTCAGGTGTGTGTGTGAGAGGGTCTTTCCCTGTTCACTGGTGATGCTCAGATGTGTGTGTGAGAGGGTCTTTCCCTGTTCACTGGTGATGCTCAGATGTGTGTGTGAGAGGGTCTTTCCCTGTTCACTGGTGATGCTCAGGTGTGTGTGTGAGAGGGTCTTTCCCTGTTCACTGGTGATGCTCAGGTGTGTGTGTGAGAGGGTCTTTCCCTGTTCACTGGTGATGCTCAGGTGTGTGTGTGAGAGGGTCTTTCCCTGTTCACTGGTGATGCTCAGGTGTGTGTGTGAGAGGGTCTTTCCCTGTTCACTGGTGATGCTCAGATGTGTGTGTGAGAGGGTCTTTCCCTGTTTACTGGTGATGCTCAGGTGTGTGTGTGAGAGGGTCTTTCCCTGTTCACTGGTGATGCTCAGGTGTGTGTGTGTGTTACTGAGACTCTGCCGCCACTAATGGATCTCCAGAAGGGATCGGTGAAGAGACGAGAACCGCACGTTTCAGTCAGAGCGGCGTCTTTATATGAACCTATCTGAAGGGAACTGACGGTTTTAGAAAAGTTTCGATGTTATCTTTCTTTGTTTCCTCAGAAAGCAGTGTTTATGATCCGTTACCGTGGAAACCGCAGTTTCTGCCACTACAGCGCCTCCTGCTGGTGCTCTTTATAAACACTGCTAACCTGCATTAATGCTAGTGTGGGATTGTTCTACAATATTCCCTCATGACAGTAAAATAGGGCATTCTGAGTCAATCTACCACAGTATTTCCTCTGTCACTCAGTAGAAATGTGGTAAAAGATTGCTTTATTAATAATCTTCCTGATCAGTTTCATCATCTCAGCATCCCGGATAGCTTAGAAGAACTCGATATTGTGACAGAAACTTTTAACTCTCTCTTTTCCAGCACTTTAGACGCAGTTGCTCCATTGCACTTAAAGAAGATTAAAGAAAATAGTCCAACGCCGTGGTACAGCGAGCACACTCACACACACACACACACACACTCAGGCCCTTAAGAGAGCAGCCAGAAACATGGAGCGCAACTGGAAGAAAACTAAACTAGAGGTATTTCGGATTTCATGGAAGGAGAAGCTCGATTGCTTACAGAGAGGCTTTAAAATCACACTTAACCGACCGTTATCAGTTTGTAGCAGTAAATGAAGAGATGTCTTATCGATCACAAGTTCAGTATGGCGTACCACAAGGCTCAGTACTAGGACCGTTGCTGTTCAGTCTGTACATGCTACACACACACACACACACTCATACAGCTGTGTTTTTGTGATATATGAGGACATTCCATAGGCGTAATGACTTTTATACTGGACAAACTGTATATTCTATCCCCCTACACAGCCCCTATCCCTAAACCTGCCCATCACACACACACACACACACACACACAGCCCCTATCCCTAAACCTGCCCATCACAGGAGACATGCTGCATTTTTACATAAAAAAAAACACATTGTTTTTTATGTTTTTCAAGCTATTTGAAATATGAGGACTCATGCAATGTCCTCATATATCACGTGTAAGTTGTAATACCAGTGTAATATGCATGTCATTATACACATTTGTGTCCTCATATATCACAAAAACAAAAGCACACACACACACACACACACACACACACACACTCACACACTCACACTCACACTCACACTCACACTCTGTACATGCTACCATTAGGAGATATCATTAGGAAGCATGGCATTAGTTTTCAATGTTATGCTGATGATACTCAGCTCTATATTTCTTCAAAACCCAACGAAACTTACCAATTGACAAAATTAACGGAATGCATAGCTGATATAAAAAACTGGATGACTAGTAATTTCCTACAACTTAACTCTGAAACTCTGAAAGTCTTAACTCAGAGATTGTAATTATTGGACAAAAAACTTCCACACGTAATAACCCAGAATACTGTCTAACACTTGATGGCTGCTCTGTCAAGTCTTCGTCGTCGGTTAGGAACCTGGGTGTGCTCTTTGATACCAACCTTTCTTTTGAAAGCCACGTGTCTAGTATCTGTAAAACTGCATTTTTCCATCTTAAAAATATATCTAAAATACGCCATATGCTCTCATTGGGAAATGCGGAACAATTAGTTCATGCGTTCATGACCTCAAGGCTAGATCATTGTAATGCTCTACTGGGTGGTTGCCCTGCACGCTTAATAAATAAACTACAGCTAGTTCAAAACGCCGCAGCTCGAGTTCTTACCAGAACCAGGAAATATGACCATATTAGCCCGGTTCTGTCAACACTGCATTGGCTCCCTATTAAACATCGTATAAATTTTTAAATATTGTTGATTACTTACAAAGCACTAAATGGTTTAGCTCCGCAGTACTTGAGCGAGCTCTTAACGTATTATAGTCCTTCACGTCTATTGCGATCTCAAAACTCCGGCCAGTTGATAATACCTAGAATATCTAAATCGACTGCAGGCGGTAGATCCTTTTCCTATTTAGCACCAAAACTCTGGAACAGTCTTCCTACCATTGTCCGGGAAGCAGACACACTCTGTCAGTTCAAAGCTAGACTAAAAACACATCTCTTTGACCTAGCATACACATAACACACTATAGACTTCTATAATTCAATGTTAGGCTGCATAGATTAGGTCAGCCGGAACTGGGAACACTTCCCTTAAATCTTGATGTACTCGCTACATCATAAGAAGAATGGCATCTACGCTAATATTAGTGTCTTTGTTTATCCCGAGGTTTTCCCGCAGCCTGCCGGATCCAGGCCGTGTCCAGATCTGACGAAGGAGATCCGCCTGGACACACTCTCTGACACACACACACAGACACACACACACACACACACATTCTACAGATCTGATGAAGTACCTTCACCTGGACATACACACAGACACACACACACACACACACACACATACTCTACAGATCTGATGAAGGACCTTCGCCTGGACACACTCACACACACACACGTGACGACACCAGTCCTGAAGTGTTCTAGTCTCTCCCTGTGAAGGCCTCCTCCTTCTCCTCTGTACAGATAATCGCTGTCGGGATAATGTCGGTTCGCGTGGCTACGCCGAAGCGATACAATTCTGTATTAAAAATTTTAAGGCCAGACAAGTAGTTTGTTGAGGGTTGTTTTTTAGGGAAGGACTACATGCCTGCACACATATATTCAAACGCGCACACCTATAGGATGAGCTCTTAATGCGCATGTGCACGCCATCAGCGTTCTCACAGGCTCACGTTTTTGAAGTTTGCGTAGAGAGAAGAGTTCTCTGTTTGAGCGGTGTCGTGTTAGCGGCCCCTAAGTTAATAACTAATGATCGTTGCGACGGAAGTGAATCAATCAAAACTAACTTTAGCTGGAAAATAACTTTATTCTAGAGCTGCCATAAAGCCAAGACAATCTCTGTTACTGTAATCTCCTGTTATCACCGTAAAGCAGCTTTGGAAGTCAAGTCATCTTCATTTATATAGCGTTTTTAACAATGGATTGTTTCAAAGCAGCTTTACAGAGATAAACATATAATTTAAGGTAACAGATTGTTTTGGCGTTATAGCGGTTCTTGAATTGTTAAAAGCGCTATATAAATGAAGATGACTTTACTTGACTTGACCTGATAAACACCCAGTCATGCTTGAAAAAATACACTGTGAAAACGGTATAATTTTAAAAAATACCGTGATATAAATGTTTGGCCGTACCGCCCAGCACGAGTGTAAGGGTTGTGTGTGTGTGAAAGGCTAGTGAAGGCTTTACCTCAGCGGGACAGCCCTCGGGAGACGGCAGGCGGTAGTTCCTCTTCAACAGGTCGATCAGGTGGTAGACGATCATCTGACCCTGTTTGTCCTCGCCCATCTGCTCCATGAACACCTGGAACCGCAACAGCACACGCCACTGTTAGGCTGAGGACCCGGCCGGCACCAGACAGGGCAGCACACGCCCTTAGTTAACATGAACTAAGAATGAACAATACTTCTTCAGCATTTATTAATCTTAGTTAATATTAATTTCAACATTTACTAATACGTTATTAAAATCAAAGGTTGTGTTTGTTAACATTAGGTAATGCACTCTGAACTAACATGAACACACAATGAACAATGTATTTTTTTAAACTAACATTAACAAAGATTAATAAATACAAATGTATTACTCATTGTTAGTAGTTAATACATTAACTAATGAACCTTATTGTAAAGTGTTACCGCTATTTTTCATGTGACTTGTCAAACTAAAAGTTTTAAGATGTAGAAAAACTAACACTGTGGCAAACAAACACGCTTATTAAAGACTACCATTATCACCAGTAGATGGCAGCAGAGGAGCACTTATTCACTAATAGCCATTTCCACTCCACAACTTACGAAGTCACAAAGTCTCATGAAAAACTAAATCTTTTCTTCGAGTTGTGACTGAATTACCCAGAAAGCAAGTACCGAGCGGTTCTTTCAGTCGCTGAAGCTGTCGGTCAGTTCAGTGAGATACTATAGAAGAACAACGGCACATTTAATAAGACTAGAACATTTAAAATTAAAAATTTCCCTGTAAAAATTAGGTTTTTGCACATTATAGTTGTTAATAAAAGTTAACATTATCTGCATTTCAATTCATGCTTCACTGTTAAATTTCCAAAAAACAAACAAGTAATATTATTAGTAATTGTACCGTCTAATGCTAATGTTAGCGATGCACGCTTCTCCGCGTCACAGTTTACGATAACGCTGCGGTCGGGTTTAAACCGGACACAAAGCCACTGACACAAATGAATAAATATTGATAGTGTTTTTGAGAATAGGCCCTGTACTGCCAAACATAATATCGCAATATTCTCAACATGTATCCATATTCTCTTACGCCCCTAGTCACTATTAGGCCGCGTGTCTCTGTCCACCAAGCGTTTTCAGCCAGCGTACTAGCATCTCATTTCACAGATAGTTTGTCTCTGTATTGTTTCTATATAAAAATGTTGATACAATGTAAAGTATTTGCTCTGGTTCTTGTTTTAAATGATTTTGTTCCGCTATTAAGCTTGCTGTTGACGTTGGTCGGTGTTGTGTTAGTCCTACAGGGTTCCTGCACACTTTTTAAAGTCAAATTTAAGGCTTTTTAAGACCTTTTTAAGACCTGAAGAAATCAAAATTAATACCGTACATTAGGGGTGTGCAATATTGACAAAAATATATCTCGATATTTTAAACGTTTTGTTGATAATAATTAGATGATATTTTACTGATTGTGTTTTTGTGCTGGTGCATTGGCTGGTTTAGGCCTGTTGTTGACAGCAGACTCACGAAGATATTCATATTTTTCATATTCTATGCAGTGGTCAGTTCACAGTAGTGAAAGAAATGATTAATTAATGTGCAATATTTGCCACCTTAAATTGATTTCCAGGGGCATTTTCACCTATATGTGGACATTTTTTTTAAACTTATTTAGAGTTATGCATCACCTTTTATGTCAAATAGCCTACTAACATTCAAATTATTCAAATTAAATTGTACAGTAATTATACTTATTTATACAATAATACTTAATTACACAATAATTATACAGTACCACCGTTACCAGTCAAATTAAATCATTCAATCAAAATCCATCTTTGCAGTGCAGAAGTCACACAGAAGCGGCATCAGAAGTGGCATTAATATTTACACATTTATACAATTGCATAAATAAAGCTATGAGAGTTTTTTTTAAATCAATATTCAATATTTAAATATGAAATGATTTCTAATTTTAACGTTTTAATCAAAGGGTACTTTAAATATGAAACTAAAACCGCCAGTAGGCGGCGGCAAATCACTGTCCTAACTGTCTATATGGAGTTGAGGGATTCATTCATTCAACCGATTTGTTCAAACGGCTGATTCATTCGGGAAAGAAACAAGTGATTGTTCATTGAATCGTTAAAATGACTCGTTCAAAACGTGGAGTTCAGTCAAGAAATCATCGCTGTCTGTTGCATTAAGACTCTGCTACAGTTTCATTTTGAAATTCTAGTTGGCGAAATAAAGGGAAAACAAACAATATTGACAAAATTGTGTCTAAAAAGTAACTCATGTTAATTTATTTTTAATTTAACTATTGTATAACATAAATATATCACACTTGTGCACGGGAAAACGGCACTCTTACTGATGTGATATTCTAATATAAGAACAGAATATGATATAAATATAAGACAAAAACTAATTTGGGGACATAGGCCTACAACTGCACTGACACATCACGCAGTGAAAGCACGAGAGACAAATGCGATGTCAGCTCACAGTGCCTGATACATCGTTAAAACAATGATTACAATATCATTATAGACAATACACATCGCACACCCCTAAGGACATAAAGAATGAACTTACGACTGAACTGACATTGCCAACTTTCTCCTTCTCTCCTCTCTCGCGTGCAGGAGACAGACGTTATTCTGCCGCGAATGTGATGCGAATTGTCACGTGAATAAGCAAATCCACAAAGATAGAATAATAAAAAATAATACTAGGCTACGCTATTTAGATAGTTTTAATTTAGAAGACGTTTAGATATGTCTAAGTCGAAGTGTCATCTAAAATTTAAGACCTTTCATAAGTAAACATAAGACTTTTTAAGACTTTTTATGGCCTTATATTTTAAAAATCTAATTTAAGACTTTTTAAGGATCCGCGGGAACCCTGTCCTACCACTCCTCCACTATGATTGGACGGCTGGGTACAGTGACAGTGACGGTATAATCGCGTGTGTTGAGAGGATCACACACAGATCTGCATCGGGTCACTTACGGCTGGAGGACTGCAGCTTTTGTCACTGTATGTGAAGAGTTCATAGAGAACGACTCCGAAACTCCAGACGTCTGACGCCACGCTGAACTTGCTCTCGGTCAGAGACTCCGGGGCGTACCTTCATCACACACATCACATCACATCATCATCATCATCATCATCAACACCTCACTAACGCATCACCACAGCCGTAAGCCCGCATGACAGGGCGCTCACCAGAAGATGGGGCTCTCTCCGGGCTCGCGCACCGTGTAATACTCCTTATCCTGAGGGAGGACTTTAGTCAGGCCGAAGTCTCCGATCTTCACGTGAAACTCGCTCTCCACCAGGATGTTCCTCGTGGCCAGATCTCTGTGGACGTAACGCTTCGACGCCAGGTAGTCCATCCCCTACACAAAGACACACACACACACACACATACACACACGGACACACACGTCACGTTATTCTTAATGAAGAGAGAGTGTGTGTGTGTGAGTGAGTGAATGTGTTTGTGAGTGTGTGTGTGTGTGTGTGTGTGTGTGTGTGTGTGTGTGAGTGAGTAAGAGAGAAACCTCACCTTACAGATCTGAGCTGCGTACAGCAGGAGCTTCATGTGGTCGAAACGCTCCTTGTTTTTCGAAAGATAATCTCTCAAACTCCCGAACGGCAGGAACTCCATGACCAGACGCAAGTTCTTGCGACCTGCGGAGAGAGATGTTGATTTTATAAAAAAAATGATTTAACAAAACAATTGAACTGAATCATCTATACAAACAACTTCAAATGAATAATATATCAAAACTTCATTCTTCTGCAATTACAGTACAGATGATGTTATTATATTTAAACGAGTCTGTCATTTAGTGGTTTATAGTACTTGTTCACACCAACTCCAGCTTTTAAGAAAGCTTTAAAAAGAAGTACAACATCGTGACCATGTCTATTCTCCATTCTATTTCTCCTTGTGATGAAAGTGCAAGTTTGGCTTGTCCAACAATAAAATTAATTAACTGCCACTTTAATCCCAAAATAAACATTCATTAAACATGATTTTTTCCTGAAGTCTTAACAACTGATCCTTCAATAAAACACAAAGTAATCCCAATCTAACACATTCTGTAAAACAATGAAAAACCGTTTCTCTGGCTCCACTAAATGCAAATTTCTCAACAACATCCAGATTTATAACAAGCAAACGCATGATAGCTATATCCCGTGCACTGCCGCCCCGCTAACCCTTGAGCCACACCAGCACCAGAGCCACACCAGCGCCGCACCAGCGCCGCACCAGAGCCACACCAGCGCCGCACCAGAGCCACACCAGAGCCACACCAGAGCCACACCAGAGCCACACCAGCGCCGCACCAGAGCCACACCAGAGCCGCACCAGAGCCACACCAGCGCCGCACCAGAGCCACACCAGCGCCGCACCAGAGCCACACCAGCGCCGCACCAGAGCCACACCAGAGCCACACCAGAGCCACACCAGCGCCGCATCAGAGCCACACCAGCGCCGCACCAGAGTCACACCAGAGCCGCACCAGAGCCACACCAGAGCCACACCAGCGCCGCACCAGAGCCACACCAGAGCCGCACCAGAGCCACACCAGCGCCGCACCAGAGCCACACCAGCGCCGCACCAGAGCCACACCAGCGCCGCACCAGAGCCACACCAGCGCCGCACCAGAGCCACACCAGCGCCGCACCAGCGCCACATCAGCGCCACACCAGAGCCACACCAGCGCCGCACCAGCGCCACACCAGAGCCACACCAGCGCCACACCAGAGCCACATCAGCGCCACACCAGAGCCACACCAGCGCCACACCAGAGCCACACCAGCGCCACACCAGAGCCGCACCAGAGCCACACCAGCGCCGCATCAGAGCCACACCAGCGCCACACCAGAGCCACACCAGCGCCGCACCAGCGCCACACCAGAGCCACACCAGAGCCGCACCAGAGCCACACCAGCGCCGCATCAGAGCCACACCAGCGCCACACCAGAGCCACACCAGCGCCGCACCAGCGCCACACCAGAGCCACACCAGAGCCACACCAGAGCCACACCAGAGCCACACCAGAGCCACACCAGAGCCGCACCAGAGCCACACCAGCGCCGCATCAGAGCCACACCAGCGCCACACCAGAGCCACACCAGCGCCGCACCAGAGCCACACCAGAGCCGCACCAGAGCCACATCAGCGCCGCACCAGAGCCACATCAGTGCCGCACCAGAGCCACATCAGCGCCGCACCAGAGCCACATCAGTGCCGCAAACGCATGATAGCTATATCCCGTGCACTGCCGCCCCGCTAACCCTTGAGCCACACCAGCACCAGAGCCACACCAGCGCCGCACCAGAGCCACACCAGCGCCGCACCAGAGCCACACCAGCGCCGCACCAGAGCCACACCAGCGCCGCACCAGAGCCGCACCAGAGCCACACCAACGCCGCACCAGAGCCACACCAGCGCCACATCAGCGCTGCACCAGAGCCACATCAGCGCCGCACCAGAGCCACACCAGCGCCGCACCAGAGCCACACCAGCGCCGCACCAGAGCCACACCAGCGCCGCACCAGAGCCACACGCTGGGGCCCCTCAGTGTTGGCCTCTGCCACACTCCTCTGAACGCTTCATTGCGGGTGCACTCTTGATGCCACGCCTGCGGGAACCAGCACTCGCTGGAAGACTGCCCTCCTCAATTTACCTCTAATCATGCTACCCTCTAACCTAGTTACACAAAATAATATATATATATATATATATATATATATATATATATTTTTTTTTTTTTTTTGTTGTTGTTTGCCACCACAAGCTAACACACACTAACTCCATCCACTCCCGCATGCGCACAGAGACAGAAGAGAGAGACGTGTGTGTGTGTGTGTGACGCCTCAGGACCAGCATGCATCAGTCTCTCACCTGCGCTGTAACACACGCCCTTGTATCTGACGATGTTGTCGTGTTGCAGTGATCGCAGGATCTCGATCTCCCGCTCAAAGTCGCGCAGGTGTTCAGCTGAGCTGTGCTGAAGCTTCTTCACCGCCACCACCTCACCTGTGAGGAAGAGGAGTGAGGAAGAGGAAAGAGGAGAAGTGTGGAAGAGGAGGTGTGAGGAGGAAGAGGAGTGAGGAAGAGGAGGAGTGAGGAAGAGGAGTGTGGAAGAGGAGGAGGTGGTGTGAGGAGGAAGAGGAGGAGTGAGGAAGAGGAGTGTGGAAGAGGAGTGTGGAAGAGGAGGAGGAGGTGTGAGGAGGAAGAGGAGGAGTGAGGAAGAGGAGTGAGGAAGATGAGGAGTGTGGAAGAGGAGGTGTGAGGAGGAAGAGAAGTGAGGAAGAGGAGGATTGTGGAAGAGGAGTGTGGAAGAGGAGTGAGGAAGAGGAGGAGGATGTGTGAGGAGGAAGAGGAGGAGTGAGGAAGAGGAGGAGTGTGGAAGAGGAGTGTGGAAGAGGAGGAGGTGTGAGGAGGAAGAGAAGTGAGGAAGAGGAGTGAGGAAGAGGAGGAGGAAGAGGAGGAGGGTGAAAGTGGAGGAAGAGGAGTGTGGAAGTGGAGGAAGAGGAGTGTGGAAGAGGAGGAGGAGTGAGGAAGAGGAGGAGGAGTGAGGAAGAGGAAAGAGGAGGAGTGTGGAAGAGGAGGAGGTGTGAGGAGGAAGAGGAGTGTAGAAGAGGAGGAGTGAGGAAGAGGAGTGTGGAAGAGGAGGAGTGTGGAAGAGGAGGAAGACGAGGAGTGAGGAAGAGGAGTGTGGAAGAGGAGGAGTGAGGAAGAGGAGTGAGGAAGAGGAGGAGTGTGGAGGAGGAGGTGTGAGGCAGAAGAGGAGTGAGGAAGAGGAGGAGGAGGTCTGAGGCAGAAGAGGAGGAGGAGGAGTGAGGAAGAGGAGGAGTGAGGATGAGGAGGAAGAGGAGGAGTGAGGAAGAGGAGGAGGTGTGAGGAGGAAGAGGAGTGTGGAAGAGGAGGAGGAGGTGTGAGGCGGAAGAGGAGTGAGGAAGAGGAGGAGGTGTGAGGTGGAAGAGGAGTGAGGAAGAGGAGGAGGAGGTGTGAGGTGGAAGAGGAGGAGGAGGAGTGAGGAAGAGGAGGAGGTGGAAGAGGAGGAGTGAGGAAGAGGAGGAGTGAGGAAGAGGAGGAGTGAGGAAGGAGGAAGAGGGACGAGGAGGAGTGAGGAAGAGCTCTCACCTGTGCTGTCCTGCAGTGGGTCGTAGCGGCACTTCTCTACGCTGCCGAAGTTACCCTGCACACACACACACACACACACACACACATGAGTCACAGGGCTGAAGCGGGACAGCTGAGGGGAGTGTAGGGTTGGGAAACGGATACTTGTTTTGAATTTTAATGTCGATTCCTCTCATGGATTCCTGTGTGTATCTCAGCATGAGTGTAAAGCGCTGGAGCGAGAGACTGTGTGTTCTGTCCTCGTGTGTGTTAAAGTGACAGCACTCATATTCCTCTGTCTCTATAATAACACTAATATTCCTCCGTCTCTATAATAACACTAATTTTCCTCCGTTAGGAATCGATAAGAATCGTAATCGTTAAAACTCAAACGATACCCAACCCTAGTCATGATGATGATGATGATGATGAGGTCACCTTGCCCAGCAGCTGGAGGAAGATCAGGTGTCTGGCCTCAAACTGAGTGGGTTCCTGATTCTCAAAGGCTCCAGCGAAACCCAACGGCCGGTTCCTGCTGGGAAGCGTCTCGCTCTCCACCAGCAGCTCGTAGTCTGAGGAGCACAGGAACGCAGGAGTCAGCGTTGCGCTAGCTAACGTCTAGTGCGCGCGCGTGTGATTAGCTCACCTGGCGTGAAGAGGCTGTTGAGGTCTCGGATCACGGCTCTGAACGAGGGCCGGTGCAGCGGCTCGTAGTCCATGCAGCTGTTGATCACGCTAGCCAGTTCGGTCCACTTCGGCGCCGGGAGCTGGTGCTTATCCTCGTAGAACAGCAGCTTCTGTGGGACAGAGATCGTTAGCTACAGCCAATCACCCGCGCAGGACAGAGATCGTTAGCTACAGCCAATCACCCGCGCAGGACAGAGACCGTGAGCTGCAGCCAATCACACGCAGGACAGAGATCGTTAGCTGCAGCCAATCACCCGCGCAGGACAGAGACCGTTAGCTGCAGCCAATCACACGCAGGACAGAGATCGTTAGCTGCAGCCAATCACACGCAGGACAGAGATCGTTAGCTACAGCCAATCACCCGCGCAGGACAGAGACCGTGAGCTGCAGCCAATCACACGCAGGACAGAGATCGTTAGCTGCAGCCAATCACCCGCGCAGGACAGAGACCGTTAGCTGCAGCCAATCACACGCAGGACAGAGATCGTTAGCTGCAGCCAATCACCCGCGCAGGACAGAGACCGTTAGCTGCAGCCAATCACGCGCAGGACAGAGACCGTTAGCTGCAGCCAATCATGCGCAGGACAGAGACCGTTAGCTGCAGCCAACCACGCGCAACACAGATGTTAGCGGCAGTCAATCGTGCGCTGTAGTCGGATCGAAGGTGATCGTGATGCGTACGGATCAGCTCCCCACGCATGTGATTCGCGGATTAACTGCTAAAATAGAGTGAAAGTTTACCATTTGGACGTGTTTTGTCTTGCCAATTTACACATTCAAATCATTTTAAACGCGGAAGAAGAGGCGAAAATCAGGACTGTGCGCACAGCCACACACACCCGAAGCGCAGAGGGAGAGATAGTGCTCGAACAACGAATTGATTCCTCTTTTCGCGTTTATTTATATATATATATATATATATATATATTTTTATTTTTATTTTTTTTTTATCCGAAAAATGATGGGATCCGTGGCTGAAAAGTCGTGAATGATGGTCACCGTGAGTTGTGTGAGCCGTCGCACAGAGTTTGCCTCACCTTGCAGGAGTCGAGGGCCGCGAGCGGATGTTCTCCTCCACAGTAAATCTCCCACAGCGTCGTGCCGTAACTCCACTTATCCGCCGCTAGACTCAGACTCCTGCTGTCCAGCACACACTCCGGGGGAACCCACGGGATCCGCTCCAGCAGAACTACACACACACACACACACAGGGACAGTTAGAGGAACCCACGGGATGCGCTCCAGCAGAACTACACACACACACACTCACACTCTCTGGGCTGGACCGTGATGCTGATTCCCGGGTCACTGAGTTTGATGAACGGTGGCGTTCCCGTTTTCCGGTCCTCCTCGCGGGTCACCAGAACATTTCTGGCACACACATTCCCGTGGATCAGGTTCTTCTCCTCCTGCGGAACAGATCAGGGTTAGGTGTGTGTGTGTGTGTGTGTGTGAGTGAGTGAGTGAGTCAGTGTGTGTGTGTGTGAGTGAGTGAGTGAGTGAGTGAGTGAGTGAGTGAGTGAGTGAGTGTGTGTGTGTGTGTGTGTGTGTGTGTGTGTGTGTGTGTGAGTGAGTGAGTGAGTCTGTGTGTGTGTGTGTGTGTGTGTGTGTCACCAGGTGGTGTAGAGCCCAGGCCAGCTGCTTCACTGCCTCCAGCTTCCAGGTGATGTTGATGCTGCTGCGGTTCCGCTTCAGGTACGTGTCCAGAGAGCCGAAGCGCACGTACTCCTGCACCATGATGTCTGCAACACACACACACACACACACACACACGCGCTTAGAGACCTCATAACACATGTGTGTGTGAGAGATACTCACGTACTCCTGCACCATGATGTCTGCAACACACACACGCTTGCAGACCTCATAAAACACGTGTGTGTGTGTGTGTGTGTGTGTGTGTGAGATACTCACGTTCTTCTGCGCACACACACACGCCGTAGTTCAGCAGCAGGTGTTTGTGGGATAGCTGGCTCATCATGCTGGCCGACTCGAAGAACGACTGTCACAGAGAGAGGAACGTCACGTCTCGTACGCATCACACTCATCACAACACACACTAGTCACAACACACACTTTCCCACAGTACCTCAGTGTAGTTGCGGTGGCTCTTGTCCAGAACCTTCAGCACGACGTCCATCTTGTGTATCTCTCCATAATCTCCTCGCTCGCGGCGCACGCCCCGGAAGACCTGCGTGAACGTGCCCTGACCCAAACACTCCCTCTGAACACACACACACACACACACACACACATCAGACCTGCGTGAACGTGCCCTGACCCAAACACTCCCTCTGAACACACACACACACACACACACACACATCAGACCTGCGTGAACGTGCCCTGACCCAAACACTCCCTCTGAACACACACACACACACCAGACCTGCGTGAACGTGCCCTGACCCAAACTCTCCCTCTGAACACACACACACACACACACACACACATCACACCTCCGTGAACGTACCCTGACCCAAACTCTCCCTCTGAACACACACACACACATCAGACCTGCGTGAACGTGCCCTGACCCAAACTCTCCCTCTGAACACACACACACACACACATCAGACCTGCGTGAACGTGCCCTGACCCAAACTCTCCCTCTGAACACACACACACACACACATCAGACCTGCGTGAACGTGCCCTGACCCAAACTCTCCCTCTGAACACACACACACACACATCAGACCTGCGTGAACATGCCCTGACCCAAACTCTCCCTCTGAACACACACACACACACATCAGACCTGCGTGAACGTGCCCTGACCCAAACTCTCCCTCTGAACACACACACACACACATCAGACCTGCGTGAACATGCCCTGACCCAAACTCTCCCTCTGAACACACACACACACATCAGACCTGCGTGAACGTGCCCTGTCCCAAACTCTCCCTCTGAACACACTCACACACACACACACACATCAGACCTGCGTGAACGTGCCCTGACCCAAACACTCCCTCTGAACACACACACACACACCAGACCTGCGTGAACGTGCCCTGACCCAAACTCTCCCTCTGAACACACTCACACACACACACACACATCAGACCTGCGTGAACGTGCCCTGACCCAAACACTCCCTCTGAACACACACACACACATCAGACCTGCGTGAACGTGCCCTGACCCAAACACTCCCTCTGAACACACACACACACACCAGACCTGCGTGAACGTGCCCTGTCCCAAACTCTCCCTCTGAACACACTCACACACACACACACACATCAGACCTGCGTGAACGTGCCCTGACCCAAACACTCCCTCTGAACACACACACACACACCAGACCTGCGTGAACGTGCCCTGACCCAAACTCTCCCTCTGAACACACACACACACACACACACACACATCACACCTCCGTGAACGTACCCTGACCCAAACTCTCCCTCTGAACACACACACACACATCAGACCTGCGTGAACGTGCCCTGACCCAAACTCTCCCTCTGAACACACACACACACACACATCAGACCTGCGTGAACGTGCCCTGACCCAAACTCTCCCTCTGAACACACACACACACACATCAGACCTGCGTGAACATGCCCTGACCCAAACTCTCCCTCTGAACACACACACACACATCAGACCTGCGTGAACGTGCCCTGTCCCAAACTCTCCCTCTGAACACACTCACACACACACACATCAGACCTGCGTGAACGTGCCCTGACCCAAACTCTCCCTCTGAACACACTCACACACACACACACACATCAGACCTGCGTGAACGTGCCCTGACCCAAACTCTCCCTCTGAACACACACACACACATCAGATCTGCGTGAACGTGCCCTGACCCAAACTGTGTGTGTGAGAGAGAGACTCACAGTCTCCAGGTCCTCCTTGTGGATCTTGTGGAAGATCATCTGGTTGACGTGTGTGTGTGTGTATGTGTGTGTGTGTGAGACACTCACAGTCTCCAGGTCCTCCTTGTGGATCTTGTGGAAGATCATCTGGTTGACGTGTGTGTGTGTGTGTGTGTGTGTGTATGTGTGTGTGTGTGAGACACTCACAGTCTCCAGGTCCTCCTTGTGGATCTTGTGGAAGATCATCTGGTTGACGTGTGTGTGTGTGTGTGTGTGTGTGTGTGTATGTGTGTGTGTGTGAGACACTCACAGTCTCCAGGTCCTCCTTGTGGATCTTGTGGAAGATCATCTGGTTGACGTGTTTGAACTCAGAGGGCGAGAGAAGCGCGTCAGAGCTCTGGCTGTTCCTGCACACCAGCAGGTTGGATTTATCTAGAGTTGGACACACACTCACACCCATCACTTCCTCCCCAGAACACACACATCACTTCCTGCCCAGAACACACACATGTATATGGAATATCTGTGTTCCAGTTCCAGATTGTAGAGCGATAAACTCCGCCAGTGGTCGAACGAGTCCCAGACAGAGATACGACATCAACTAGCTTTAGCGCTATTATTGCGGGAAGACTAATTATTATCGAGAGGAGAATTTTTACAGGTATATCGCAAATGATAATTTGTGTGTGTGAGAGTGTGTGTCTGAGAGTGTGTGTGTGTGTGTGTCACCTTTGCTGCACGGCGGACAGCAGCGGCTCAGCTAGAATGTGTGTGAGAGAGTGTGTGTGTGTACCCTTCCTGTACGCAGGAGTGATGAGATAGTTAGCCGATTGGCCTCACTGAACGGTTGGCTGTCGAAGTGGTGTCCGCAGAATAATGTAGAATTCATAGACAATTGGAAAAGTTTTTGGGGCAAGCCTGATCTGTTGAAAAGAGATGGTATCCATCCCTCCTGGGCTGGTGCTGCTCTTCTCTCTAGTAATTTGGCTCATAGTCTTAGACATAAAACATGACAATCTGGGGCTCAGGTCAGGAAGCAGACAGACTGGCTAAACCGACCGTCTGCTAGCGGCCTCACGTCACCAAGGTCAGATAAATCCCATCACATAGAGTCTCTTTCACCTAGATATCTATGGAGCTAGAAATGTGTCTTTATTATATGCGAGAAAATAAATGATCTGAGAGAAGAAAAAAAGTTTGAGAGAAAAAGTTATCACACTGATAGCAAAAAAGCATTTCATGAGAGAAAAAAGAATATTTGAGAGAAAAAGTTTTCATATCAATAGCAAAAAATAATATTTGAGACTAAAAAAACTTTTGAGAGAAAGTATTTTCTCATAGAACATAAAAAAATATAAATTTTAAATTTTAAAAATTATTTCTGAGAAAAAAAAATCTCTCTCAAAATACTTTGAAAAAAAATCTTAAATATGTATTTTTTGCTCTCAGTGTGAAAATATTTTCTCTAAAAAAAAAAAGTGTTTCTCTCAAACCGCTTTTCTTTGCTCTCAATGCAACTTGTTGCTCTCGTGTCAGGATTTTGCTTTCGCTGTGAAAATTGTGTCATGGGCGGGGCCACGTTCTTTTTTTCCTATTGGAACGTTTCTATTGGCCAGTCGGGTGAGCATCGTCTTGTCTTGGGAGTCGAACTGAATCATTACACCATTGTTCGGTTCACATAGATATATGCTCCTCTGCCTTTAGATTCTCTGCCCGAGCCCGAGCCGATATTTCCCGTCACTATCCTCGGGCCGGGCCTTTGATCTAGAGACGTGCACTCCCAACTCAAAAGCGTGCGGCGCGGGACTAGATTTGATGGCCGAGTGCGAGTACGAGCGCGAGCGCGGGCGGTAATGCACTCACTCTGTGTGTGAGGGTTCAGGGAGAATAAAACGATTCGTGGGACTCCAGCAAACTAGAAATATCTATGAATAAAACATACAAAAACGAATACATTTTTATTCATCTGTCCGTTGCAGAAAAGCAACAAGAACAACTACAACAAAATACAAATGATTTACAGGCCAGAGTTTCGTTTTCTAACATGTCTGCAGCGTTGAGCGATGTAGCCAATCACAGACATATGTGTTGATTTCTTGAACGCAATGTCCAATCAGAAGCATTTACAATAGACTCCCCTCACCGCTCTAAACTGACTTTTTGTTCAGAGCTGAATTCTGTATGCTGGCAAATCCTCGAATTATAACAAACAAAGTGTATATATTATGAAATATTAATTGTGCCGTCAGCTTCATTGATAATAACAGAGATGTGTGAGATCGTGATGAACTGATGTCAGCTTTAGGAATTTAAGCGCACTTTGCAGTCCTGCCAAACCATGCACGCAGTAGCCTGCTTGATTTTATGTTATAACAGTGGTTTGTGTGTTAATGCTTTAAAAACAAATAATTTATCAGGAGCATTTATGCTGATGTGTATAATGGTGACAACTTGAAAGTATTTGGAGGTGCGTACAGAGGAGGAGGAGGAGGAGGAGAAAGTAACATGGACAGTTGAGAACGTCAGTTATAACGACCCACATATTAAAATGGTCGGGTTTAAATCGGGCTCATAATTATAGTTAATGTGTGGGGCCGGGCTTGGACACAACGGGCTCGGGAAGGGTCGGGCTTGATTTTTTGGGCCCGATCTAAGCACGGACACTCCAATGTTTGGGTAAGATGATGACACACACAACTGGATGTTAGCTGGCTGAGCAAGTTCAGCATCACTGAAGATTAAACATTAAAAATAGCACTCATATTCATGAATGAATGTGTATTATATTATTAGCTCGTTAATCGCTAGTAATCCCATCCAGTTGTGTGTCATTATCTTACCCAAACATTGGAGTGTCCTGTCCGAGTGTCCGTGCTCAACTAAGGCAGAGGAGGCATCTATCTATGTGAACCGAACAATGGTGTAATGATTCAGTTCGACTCCCAAGACAAGACGATGCTCACCCGACTGGCCAATAGAAACGTTCCAATAGGAAAAAAAGAACGTGGCCCCGCCCATGACACAATTTTCACAGCGAAAGCAAAATCCTGACACGAGAGCAAAAAATTGCATTGAGAGCAAAGAAAAGCGGTTTGAGAGAAACACTTTTTTTTAGAGAACATATTTTCACACTGATAGCAAAAAAATATATATTTAAAGTTTTTTTTCAAAGTATTTTGAGAGATTTTTTCTCAGAAATAATAAAAATAAAAAAAAATTTATTTTGTTCAATGAGAAAATACTTTCTCTCAAAACTTTTTTTAGTCTCAAATATAATTTTTTGCTATTGATATGAAAACTTTTTCTCTCAAATATTCTTTTTTGTCTCATGAAATGCTTTTTTGCTATCAGTGTGATAACTTTTTCTCTCAAACTTTTTATTTTCTCTCAGATCATTTATTTTCTCGCATGTAATAAAGACACATTTCTAGCTCCATAGATATCATCATATAGAGACTGTGTCTGTTCCCCGAATTTGGAAATCCAAAAAACATCAGGTTAAAAATGTAACTGATGTTCAACAAATAAAAAACAGATATAATACAGAAGAGCAAATGATAAAGCTTGGGTTGCTGAATATTCGATCCCTTACTTCAAAATCTCTCATAGTTAATGATATGATTTCAGATTATAATCTTGATATGCTGTGTTTGACAGAAACCTGGCTAAAACCAAACGATTACATTATTTTAAATGAGTCAACCCCACAAGATTACAGTTATAAACATGAACCTCGTCTGAAAGGCAAAGGGGGAGGTGTTGCTGTAATTTATAGTAATATTTTCAAAACCACTAAGAAATCTAGTTTTAAATATACTTCTTTTGAACTATTGGTGCTTAATGTAAAAATATATAGTGTAAACGATAAATCACATTTGAGAATTATGCTGGCTACTGTATACAGGCCACCTGGGCACCATAAAGATTTTATCAAAGAATTTGGGGACTTTCTATCAGAATTAGTATTGGCTGCAGATAAAGTACTAATTGTTGGTGATTTTAATATACATGTAGATAATGAAAAAGATGCATTGGGATTGGCATTTAAAGATATTGTAAACTCAATTGGAGTTAGACAACACGTGTCAGGACCTACTCATTGTCGTAATCATACTCTAGATCAGGCACGTGCACACATAGACATCAAAGGGGGCTTGAGCACCTGCCCTTTTTATTCCTGGAGAGAAAGTGCCCTTTTTTCTGGGGTGCTTTTTTTTATTTTTGAAAAATAATATATATTCCGGTTTGCGCACAGCTTCCCTGTCAAACAAATATATTTATTGAATAGTGTATCTAAATATCAGGTCAGGAGTTCTGAAGCGCTCCCTCTCTGAAGCGCCGATCAGAGGAAACGCGTCTGCTCTAGTGAGCTCGCTCGCGCTGCCGTTTGGACTTTGAGCCGAGCGGATAAACAGTCCGTGAGACGCGCGTGGTTCAAATGAGTTTCGTTCCGCTTTTGGCACATAAACATTATAGAACATTTATCAAACTCAATATTGATATCGAGTATTGACGATATTGACTCGAACTTGATATCGTTTTATCGAGAAAAAGTATATCGCGAAAATGAATGAATGAGCATATCAATTTAAGACGTGGCTAAATGTAATTTATGACCTTGTATGGATAATCCGGACGTTTTTATGACTTTTTATGCCCTAACATTCTTATTATTAAAGTTAATGACTTGCATACATCAAGAGTCTTTCCCCCTGAAATGTAGAAATCTAAATTGGTGAATTTAGAAGAAATCTACAGATGCAAACAGATGGAGGATAGTAGGTTTAAAACAAACTCCATCTAAATGTGGATTTTGAAGGTTTTATTTGATGATGATGATGATGATGATGATGATGATACAGTCCTCCCTCAAATGTGAAACTAAGTCCATGTCACCATCAGGTGTATCAAATATATACAGTACTTGATTGAAACTAGTAGCATAGAAAACATGCACATTTTGGCATGGTTTCCTTTGCTGCTCTATAAACCTATGAATACTAAGGAGACCATGGTTTCTGTGTGAACTGATTATTTTGTAGACATCTTTTGAAAATGAAACAATTGCGTGAGTTTAAGGAAGATAACATTAATTAACTTTTTTAATAATTTTTTTAAAAAAGTCAGAGTTGTGTTAATATATATATATAGTTTATTTTGTTTAAAAAAGTAAAAAAAAAAAAAAAAAAGTAAAAAAAAAAAAAAAAACGTAATTATGAGAAGTGCCCTTTTTTTCACTTGAGCCCCTGCCCCTCAAAATGTCTGTGCACGTCCCTGCTCTAGATCTAATATTATCACATGGAATAGATGTTGATACCGTTGAAATTCTGCAGCAAGTCAAGTCAAGTCATCTTCATTTATATAGCGCTTTTAACCCTCTGGGGACCAAGGTGTTTTGGGGGTCCTTGAGATGTTTTGACATGTTCTGACATTTGTGCTTTTTTCAGTTGCTTATAAACATATTAATGGCACAGGTGAAATTACACTCTATTTAGCACAAACAGGGCTACCATAATGTGTGAGCAACATGTATGTACATGTTTGTATTTTTGAGAGAATATTGTTTATGCGTGGTTATTGAAAAAACTAAAAAATAAAGTTTTTGAAATAAGGACACAAAAAACATACTAAATATGTGTCCACAAGACTTTTGACTAATGGACGTTGTCGCCTAGAGTTTTTGCTTCAAAATGATCTGAAAATCATCCTTCCTAATCATTCCCATAAAAAAATAGATTGTTTTAAATTGTGAAAAACATTTTTTTGTTTGCCAAGGCAATATGCGGATGGGCGGAACGGCCCAACCCCTATCATGAATAATTAAGTGGTTCTCAGACAGTGACCCTGCATAATAATGAGCCTTTTATTCAGGGGTGTCACACAAGAAAGAATGCAAGGACAATATATATATATAGAAAAAAGTCTTTTCCCATAAATGTCTTATAAAGTATTATTTTTTAAAGTAGACCAATACAATAAAAATAAACCAGTCGCATTTCAAAGTCGTTCGCGAAATGACCGCCAGGTGGCGCAAAGGGACATTTATCAAAACGTAAGTGGGGCTAATGTCAATTAACAGTAAGGATGAAATTCTACAAGTTATGGTAATTTGCAAATAAGCCTACAGCAAACATTTATTTTTAAACAAATATTTTTAAATATGCAACATGCACGTTTAAACAACAAACAATACAATCTGAACCAGCGCTTCTGCTCCTGTATTGAGACATGCAGCGCGTTTCAGTTACGATCCTGGTTCCAGTGGCCTTAATACATTCACGGCTTTTTAAAATGTCACAAAGCGTTTTGAGATGGTTTTGAATGAAATATTGAAGTTTATAATTAGGATATTTTGGCACATCACGGAGTGGCGCTATGCATTATTCTAAAATCTGGCTTTATTCTGGCATGTTGAATTAGAGTTTGACAAACGCGGTGGCGCGTTCATTTGAATTTATTTTTCTCATAACAGCTAAAAGAACTTACTGCGTAATTGTTGGTCATACAGATAAGATATCATCTTTTAAAACTGTAAAAGGTCTACTTTTATTCATGTAGGCTAAAGTAGGCCTACACTCACAGGCTAACGACAAAACGTTTTCTCGCTCATGTGAGAAACAAACGTTTGGCCATTTCTCAGTGAGCAAATTCATAGCCGAGCGGTAGAACTTAAAGTTCGATCATCAAGATGACACGGGTTCAAATCCCGATCAATATGGTCTACTGTAAATTTTATATTTATTAATGCAGAGAGATTTGTCTAGCTCTAAAACTCTGTTACACCATATATACAGTTTTTTGCTTATATTTATAAAATAAAATTACCATGCATTTCCATTTTACACTGAACAATAGTATCTGACAGAACGACTTTGCATCTGTATAATAATAGGCTACCAATCGTAATTTCAAAAGCAGTTCTGTAAAAAAAGTAATTATATATATCTTATATATATATTTTTTTTTAATTAGGCCTATTATTATTTATTTTATTTTTTTGATTCCCTACAACCTAGAGTTTTTAAAAAACATGGTTTTAAGTAAAGTGTGATTTGCCAGGGGGGACGGGGATTTCCTTCTGGTCTAAACATCCCTGCTTCTGCTGAATTATTTTAATCCCCACATCCCTCCCTCCACAGTAATCAATGCTAGGCTACTTCACCAATAGACCATATCAAATATAAAATAGAGATATGCAACAAGCACGTTTAAACGACAAACAATTAAATCAAAACCAGCGTTTCAGTTGTTCATTAGTTCAAGTGGCCTTCATGCATGCACGGATTTTAAAATTTCACAAAGCGTTTTGAGATTATTTTGAATGAAATATTGAAGTTTATAATTAAGTGTTTTGGCAGACCACGCCGAGTGGCCCTATGCATTTTCCTAAAGTCGGGTTTTATTCGAACTTTTGCTAACGACAAAAGTTTATATCTGTCGTCTCTGTCTCCGGGAACTTCGCGTCACAAAAATGAACCGAAAGCCACTTCAGCTCAGTCACTATAAGAAATCGGCTATGTCTAAAGCCTTTAAATGTCTAAATATTCAGGCTAATAAATGTTATCTGATTATGTAATCCATATGAAAACGAGAGGTACAGAGGATCTACTCAAACATGTAGCCTATGTAAGCGCTTCCCAATGAGAAAATTACAAGACAAGGGTGAAAATCTCGCTCTGATTAAATGTAGCAGGCTAAATCGCCCTGAATTAAAATGTAAAAACAGATCAAATGATGTATTTGTCGAAATGTTGCGATATTGTTTCATTTAAGTTCATAATTATTCTATACATGTTATTTAATTTAGCAGCATTACCACGAAGCACCGTGGTTCGATATTTATTTGAATAATAAAAAAACTTAATTCACAAATTGCATGCCTGGTTGTAAGGATCCAAAGATCCCTGTAGAATTTAATATTGAGTTGAACATTTTGTTCATGACAAGAAATTAACATGCGTTTTTTCAGATTATATTTAGTTTTGCTTGGAAAAAGCTGGCCCAAACCAGTTTTATTTCATCAATTATTGAAATAATGAAATATTTAGTAATAAACTTTTATGACAGAAATATCACTAGGCTACATGTAACTTAAAACATTTAATTCCTTCATTATCAACACTGTCTAGAATAGCGATTTAAGTGTGAATTGCGACTTCTCTTTGTGTGAAGTCAGCCTCAGACTCCGATAGCCTGTGGGGGGTTGGAGGGACAGTTCAGCTGTATCGTGCGCACAGGACAATAGGCCTAGGTGTTAATGTTCCTCTTTCATATGGAGAGTGTCGGATAACGCAGCGACATATACAGTATTATCAGCTGTATGATGTGTTTTTACCCTGAAATGTTTAATTTCGAGAGAGACCCGGCGCGCGCAGCGAGGGAGACTAAATAAACGTGTTAAAAAGAGATCCAGCGCGAGAGAGGCAAAGAAAACGCATGTTTTTAATTTAATTATGTTGCTTTGGACAATTTTCGTTTTGTAGGCCTACTGTTTTAACTGTTTAATATAGCTGTCATTTCTTTGGCAATACAAATTTAAAATGTCGAAAGAATAAGATTAGCCTAGTGTTTCTTATTTTGCATCGCAAAAGAAATAAACTCTAAACCCGATGCAACCCTGTTTTAAATTTTAAAAAACTGTCCCGACACTTTATTTAAACCTTGAAATGTTCGAACTTGGTTTCAAACTTAAGTAATTTTAGTGTTCTTTTACATTACACAATAATTTAGCAGACTAAAGACGAGCTTCTTCATTTTCATTTTCTGATGCAATCGGCTGACAATCTTCCTTCACCAGTTTGTGTCGTTTGTGCAGCGGCTGCGGTTCTACAGGAATGTAGCAAATGTATGTTGTAATGATAATTAAACAAAACTCTTGACTTTAAATAAGCAAACAGTTATAAACAGTTACCTATTTAAGCATCAAGAAGGTAAAATATAAACGCTCTTGGCCAACATCGGTTAGCATCATGTATGCTACACTGAGATTCGATCTCGGGTCGATTGAAGCTCCTTGAAGCGCGTGATGTTGCGTTAACCACTGAGCTACCGTCTTTACGTCTGTAAATGTCTTTATTGCAATGTTTTATGTTTTCATTATTTATTCAATTTCATTTCAGTAGCCTGATTTCAGTATTGTGATTATGAATTATTTTAACTACGTTTCACTTGTTGAATTCATCTGCTACCAGCTTTCAATGGCGCAGCGGCAGATTACACATTAGAAAGAATAAACGAACACTTTTCAGAGTCTATGATTGTAGCGCCTCTTAGCGGTAAAAGGCAGCAAATACACCACACATTTTACCGCCGCGGTGGAACGGCTGATGTGGGCGTTGTCATGGCTTGCCTCAACATTTGCGTTTGAATAGCGCGCGTCCTCCGTGGGCGTGTCAGATTAACGCGTAATGAAGTGTAATGAGCTGGGGAAA
Source organism: Tiaroga cobitis (assembly GCA_030578255.1). Classification (NCBI taxonomy): domain Eukaryota; kingdom Metazoa; phylum Chordata; class Actinopteri; order Cypriniformes; family Leuciscidae; genus Tiaroga; species Tiaroga cobitis. The sequence goes on along the minus strand of CM060611.1, from coordinate 262,465 downwards.
AAATTCTGACAGCACTCTCTTTTCATACAGATTACATAAACTGAGAATATTTGTTTTTTTATATAAATTACTTCATTGAAAAGAAGAGAATTCAAGCTTCATAAAGAAAAATCTCTCGTGCCTGTATGACAAGTATTTGCGGAGTTATAGTTAATCTTAGGACGCGTTTCAGAATGGACTGCACTGACAGAGAGAAGACAAAACTCGGATCTGTTACATGTATGTCCTGTGTTTCCCCCGTTCTTTGTGTATTTGGTTCAGTCCTGTTTCCAGTTTCCCGCTCCTCGTTAGTGTTTAGTTTATTCACCTGTGTCTAGTTCATTTGCCCCAGCTGTGCCTTGTTTCCCTAATCTGTTCTCTGTGTATGTAAACTCTGTGTTCTCCCTCACTCCTGGTCGGTTCTCGTTTGTGAAAGGTGTGTGTATGTTACCTGTGCATCCTTTGCCTGCCTGTATCAGTTTGAGTTTGATTTATTAGTAAAGTATATTGTTTTTGGAAATCCTGATCTCCTCGTGCTTCCTGCCTACACCCAACCGTAACAGCATCATGTTTATTTTTCTTTATTTGACAAAAAGCACAAAACTTTGTTTTTATTGTGAGTATACAGAAAAATAATAGACACTTAACAGGATCGAATGATGTATAACACTTATATGTACGATCAAAATCAACAGAGTATTTTAAGTCTATTTTTCTGCTATGTGAAAAAAAAAACGGCAAAACGCGCCGACGCGTTTCTGGTCCCCAGAGGGTTAACTATGGATTGTTTCAAAGCAGCTTTACAGAGATAAACATATAATTTAAGGTAACAGATTGTTTTGGCTTTATAGCGGTTCTTGAATAATGTTATTTCCAGCTAAAGTTAACTTTGATTGATTCACCTCCATTGAAATGATCAGACTTTAAACGCGAACCTGTGATTAACGCTGACGGCGTTCACATGCTCATTCAGAATTGATTCTATAGTTATGTGCTTTTAAAATATGTGGCAGGTTTGTAATTCATACAACCCAGCCTAAACAAACCACTTGTCTTGCCTATAAATTTTGATACAGAATTTTGTTTTATTTTATCACTTCGGGGTACGCGAGCCGAAATTCACAACGCTTTATCTGTAGAGTGGGAAAGGGATCCTCCATAGGGAGAGGGATGACATCTCAGATCATTATCTAGTCTCATGTAAATTATATTTAGCCAAGGCTGCAAAGCCGACTCCGTGTTATTAATACGTTAGACCTATAACTTCTGCCACTAAAGATTGCTTTATCAATAATCTTCCTAATCAGTTTCATCATCTCAGCATCCCGGATAGCTTAGAAGAACTTGATATTGCAACAGAAACGTTTAACTCTCTCTTTTCCAGCACTTTAGACGCAGTTGCTCCGTTGCGCTTAAAGAAGATTAAAGAAAATAGCCCAACGCCGTGGTACAGAGAGCACACCCGGGCCCTTAAGAGAGCAGCCAGAAAAATGGAGCGCAACTGGAAGAAAACTAAACTAGAGGTATTTCGGATTTCGTGGAAAGAGAGCTCGATTGCTTACAGAGAGGCTTTAAAAGCTGCTAGATCTGCTTATTTTTCAAACCTATTAGAAGAAAATAAACATAATCCAAGGTATTTATTTGAAACAGTGGCTAAACTAACGAAAAAGAAAGCTTCAAGCTCAGAAGTGTCCAAGCAACACAGCAGTGATGACTTTATGAACTTCTTCACTTATAAGATTGATAATATCAGGGACAAAATTATAACTATGCAACCGTCTACCACAGTATCGCATCAGGAAGTGCATTGTAGTCTCCCTGAGGAAAAATTTGATTCATTTGTTGCTATAGGAGAGGAAGAATTCAGCAAACTCGTTAATTCATCTAAATCGACAACTTGTATGTTAGATCCTATACCGACTAAGCTACTGAAAGAGATGTTTCCAGAGGTCATATATCCTCTTCTTAATATCATTAATTCATCTTTGTCTCTAGGATACGTACCAAAAACCTTTAAACTGGCTATGATAAAACCGCTTGTTAAAAAACCACAACTTGATCCTACAGAATTAGTCAATTACAGGCCGATCTCGAATCTGCCTTTTCTGTCAAAGATATTAGAAAAAGCAGTATCTTCACAACTGTGTTCCTTTCTAGAAAGACATGATATCTGCAAGGATTTCCAATCCGGATTTAGACCGTACCATAGTACTGAGACCGCTCTCATTAGAGTCACAAATGATTTGCTCTTATCATCCGATCGTGGTTGTATCTCTCTATTAGTGTTACTCGATCTTAGTGCTGCATTTGACACCATTGACCACAACATTCTTTTAAATAGACTAGAAAACTATGTGGGCATTAGTGGAATTGCACTAGCATGGTTTAAATCATACTTAACTGACCGTTATCAGTTTGTAGCAGTAAATGAAGAGATGTCTTATCGATCACAAGTTCAGTATGGCGTACCACAAGGCTCAGTACTAGGACCGCTGCTGTTCACTCTGTACATGCTACCATTAGGAGATATCATTAGGAAACATGGAGTTAGCTTTCACTGTTATGCCGATGATACTCAGCTGTATATTTCTTCAAAACCCAACGAAACTTACCAATTCACAAAATTAACGGAATGCATAGCTGATATAAAAAATTGGATGACTAGTAATTTCCTACTACTAAATGCTGAAAAGACAGAGATTCTAATTATTGGACAAAAAACTTCCACACGTAATAACCCAGAATACTGTCTAACACTTGATGGCTGCTCTGTCAAGTCTTCGTCGTCGGTTAGGAACCTGGGTGTGCTCTTTGATACCAACCTTTCTTTTGAAAGCCACGTGTCTAGTATCTGTAAAACTGCATTTTTCCATCTTAAAAATATATCTAAAATACGCCATATGCTCTCATTGGGAAATGCGGAACAATTAGTCCATGCGTTCATGACCTCAAGGCTAGATCATTGTAATGCTCTACTGGGTGGTTGCCCTGCACGCTTAATAAATAAACTACAGCTAGTTCAAAACGCCGCAGATCGAGTTCTTACCAGAACCAGGAAGTATGACCATATTAGCCCGGTTCTGTCAACACTGCATTGGCTCCCTATTAAACATCGTATACATTTTTAAATATTGTTGATTACCTACAAAGCACTAAATGGTTTAGCTCCGCAGTACTTGAGCGAGCTCTTAACGTATTATAGTCCTTCACGTCTATTGCGATCTCAAAACTCCGGCCAGTTGATAATACCTAGAATATCTAAATCGACTGCAGGCGGTAGATCCTTTTCCTATTTAGCACCAAAACTCTGGAACAGTCTTCCTACCATTGTCCGGGAAGCAGACACACTCTGTCAGTTCAAAGCTAGACTAAAAACACATCTCTTTGACCTAGCATACACATAACACACTATAGACTTCTATAAATTCAATGTTAGGCTGCATAGATTAGGTCAGCCGGAACTGGGAACACTTCCCTTAAATCTTGATGTACTCGCTACATCATAAGAAGAATGGCATCTACGCTAATATTAGTGTCTTTGTTTATCCCGAGGTTTTCCCGCAGCCTGCCGGATCCAGGCCGTGTCCAGATCTGACGAAGGAGATCCGCCTGGACCCGATGACAATGCAGTGCTGAAGTGTCCACTATCCTCTCCCTATGGAGGATCCCTTTCCCACTCTACAGATAAAGCGTTGTGAATTCCGGCTCGCGTACCCCGAAGTGATCAAATAAAACCAAATTCTGTATCAAAATTTATAGCCAAGACAAGTAGTTTGTTTAGGCTGGGTTGTATGAATTATAAACCTGCGCACATATTTTAAAAAGCACATAACTATAGAATCAATTCTGAATGAGCATGTGAACGCCGTCAGCGTTAATCACAGGTTCGCGTTTAAAGTCTGATCATTTCGACGGAGGTGAATCAATCAAAGTTAACTTTAGCTGGAAATAACATTATTCAAGAACCGCTATAACGCCAAAACAATCTGTTACCTTAAATTATATGTTTATCTCTGTAAAGCTGCTTTGAAACAATCCATTGTTAAAAGCGCTATATAAATGAAGATCACTTGACTTGACTTGTGTGTGTGTGTGTGTGTGTGTCACCTTTGCTGCACAGCGGACAGCAGCAGCTCAGCTGGAGTGTGTGTGTGTGTGTGTGTGTGTGTGTGTGTGTGTGAGTGTGTCACCTTTGCTGTGCGGCGGACAGCAGTGGCTCAGGTGGAGTGTGTGTGTGTGTGTGTCACCTTTGCTGCGCGGCGGACAGCAGCGGCTCAGCTGGTGTGTGTGTGTGTGTGAGTGTGTGTGAGTGTGTGTGTGTCACCTTTGCTGCGCGGCGGACAGCAGCGGCTCAGCTGGAACACGTGTGTGTCGGAGCGTAGCGCCTCCTTCTGGTAGCGTTGCAGTAACTCACTCAGACTGGCGAAACTGCTCTTCCCTCCACTCAACACGAACTCTCCCGAAGCAGAGCGAACCACCAGACAGTGTTTGAACTCCAGCTGACCCTCGTGCTGCACACACACACACACACACAGATGAGGTTAGTTACTGCAGTGGATTAACCATGAAATGACACACACACACTCACCTCGAGGGTGATATAACACACACACACACACACACACACACACACACAGTCACCTCGAGGGTGATATAACACACACACACACAGTCACCTAGAGGGTGATATAACACACACACACTCTCTCACCTCGAGAGTGATATAACACACACACACTCTCACTTTGAGGGTGATATAACACACACACACTCACCTCGAGGGTGATATAACACACACACACACACCTCGAGGGTGATATAAAACACACACACACACACCTCGAGGGTGAAGGACAGGTAGAACTGGTGGTAGTGTTTCGGGCTGCTCCTCAGGATATAAAGGCCTCTCCGATTCTCACAGCGACGCAAGCGACTGATGGCGAACTCCGTCCTGCGGGAACACACACCTCATTCATACATGTGTGCATTATATTATATGATATTATATGGCCTTATGGAATAGGTTTCATTTTTCTTAAATTCAGTTTATCCTGTTTAAAAAAAAAATATTTTCTGGATATATGTTTTTTCTAGGTGTGAGTGTGTGTGCGAGAGTGTGAGAGAGTGTGAGTGTGTGTGTGTGTGTGTGAAGCTGAACTCACGACACAGGCCCGTGGCAGCTGATCTGCATGGCCTCCAGGAGTGTGTGAGTGTGTGTGTGAGTGTGTAAAGCTGAACTCACGACACAGGCCCGTGGCAGCTGATCTGCATGGCCTCCAGGAGTGTGTGAGTGTGTGTGTGAGTGTGTAAAGCTGAACTCACGACACAGGCCCGTGGCAGCTGATCTGCATGGCCTCCAGGAGTGTGTGAGTGTGTGTGTGAGTGTGTAAAGCTGAACTCACGACACAGGCCCGTGGCAGCTGATCTGCATGGCCTCCAGGAGTGTGTGAGTGTGTGTGTGAGTGTGTAAAGCTGAACTCACGACACAGGCCCGTGGCAGCTGATCTGCATGGCCTCCAGGAGTGTGTGAGTGTGTGTGTGAGTGTGTAAAGCTGAACTCACGACACAGGCCCGTGGCAGCTGATCTGCATGGCCTCCAGGAGTGTGTGAGTGTGTGTGTGAGTGTGTAAAGCTGAACTCACGACACAGGCCCGTGGCAGCTGATCTACATGGCCTCCAGCAGTGTGTGAGTGTGTGTGTGAGTGTGTAAAGCTGAACTCACGACACAGGCCCGTGGCAGCTGATCTACATGGCCTCCAGCAGTGTGTGAGTGTGTGTGTGAGTGTGTAAAGCTGAACTCACGACACAGGCCCGTGGCAGCTGATCTGCATGGCCTCCAGGAGTGTGTGAGTGTGTGTGTGAGTGTGTAAAGCTGAACTCACGACACAGGCCCGTGGCAGCTGATCTACATGGCCTCCAGCAGTGTGTGAGTGTGTGTGTGAGTGTGTAAAGCTGAACTCACGACACAGGCCCGTGGCAGCTGATCTACATGGCCTCCAGCAGTGTGTGAGTGTGTGTGTGAGTGTGTAAAGCTGAACTCACGACACAGGCCCGTGGCAGCTGATCTGCATGGCCTCCAGGAGTGTGTGAGTGTGTGTGTGAGTGTGTAAAGCTGAACTCACGACACAGGCCCGTGGCAGCTGATCTGCATGGCCTCCAGGAGTGTGTGAGTGTGTGTGTGAGTGTGTAAAGCTGAACTCACGACACAGGCCCGTGGCAGCTGATCTGCATGCCCTCCAGGAGTGTGTGAGTGTGTGTGTGAGTGTGTAAAGCTGAACTCACGACACAGGCCCGTGGCAGCTGATCTGCATGGCCTCCAGGAGTGTGTGAGTGTGTGTGTGAGTGTGTAAAGCTGAACTCACGACACAGGCCCGTGGCAGCTGATCTGCATGGCCTCCAGGAGTGTGTGAGTGTGTGTGTGAGTGTGTAAAGCTGAACTCACGACACAGGCCCGTGGCAGCTGATCTGCATGGCCTCCAGGAGTGTGTGAGTGTGTGTGTGAGTGTGTAAAGCTGAACTCACGACACAGGCCCGTGGCAGCTGATCTACATGGCCTCCAGCAGTGTGTGAGTGTGTGTGTGAGTGTGTAAAGCTGAACTCACGACACAGGCCCGTGGCAGCTGATCTGCATGGCCTCCAGGAGTGTGTGAGTGTGTGTGTGAGTGTGTAAAGCTGAACTCACGACACAGGCCCGTGGCAGCTTATCTGCATGGCCTCCAGGAGTGTGTGAGTGTGTGTGTGAGTGTGTAAAGCTGAACTCACGACACAGGCCCGTGGCAGCTGATCTGCATGGCCTCCAGGAGTGTGTGAGTGTGTGTGTGAGTGTGTAAAGCTGAACTCACGACACAGGCCCGTGGCAGCTGATCTGCATGGCCTCCAGGAGTGTGTGAGTGTGTGTGTGAGTGTGTAAAGCTGAACTCACGACACAGGCCCGTGGCAGCTGATCTGCATGGCCTCCAGGAGTGTGTGAGTGTGTGTGTGAGTGTGTAAAGCTGAACTCACGACACAGGCCCGTGGCAGCTGATCTGCATGGCCTCCAGGAGTGTGTGAGTGTGTGTGTGAGTGTGTAAAGCTGAACTCACGACACAGGCCCGTGGCAGCTGATCTGCATGGCCTCCAGGAGTCTAGGGGGCGCCACCTCTTTACACAGGTAGTGATGCGCGTCTGTGGTGAGTCTGTAGTAGCCGTCGATCAGAGACACGAAGGACAGCGCTTCAGTCAGAGAACCGAACTCCAGCTCCTGTGGGAAACACACACATACACACACACACGCTCAGACTAGAGGTCTTCCCGGATCCTAAAATATGTACCCGACCCGAATCACTTCTTATTCGAACACGACGTGCATAAAAAAAATTTTCAAAAAGAAAAACCCAACCCAATAAAATAAGACCCGAGTCCGACCCAGTATCATTTAGGTGACTTACTGACCCGACTGGACCCGACTGGACCCGACTGACCTCGACTGACCTCGACTGGATCCGACTGACCCCGAATGGACCCTGACTGACCCGACTGGACCCCGACTGACCCCGACTGACCCTGACTGGACCCCGACTGGACCCAACTGGACCCAACTAGACCCGAATGGAACCCGACTGGACCCCGACTGACCCCGACTGGACCCAACTAGACCCGAATGGACCCCGACTGACCCTGACTGGACCCCGACTGACCCCAACTGGACCCCGACTGACCCTGACTGACCCTGACTGACCCCGACTGGACCCCGACTGACCCTGACTGACCCTGACTGACCCCGACTGGACCCCGACTGACTCTGACTGGACCCCGACTGGACCCCGACTGACCCTGACTGACTCTGACTGGACCCCGACTGGACCCCGACTGACCCTGACTGACTCTGACTGGACCCCGACTGACCCTGACTGACCCCGACTGGACCCCGACTGACTCTGACTGGACCCCGACTGACCCTGACTGACTCTGACTGGACCCCGACTGGACCCCGAGTGACCCTGACTGGACCCCGAGTGACCCTGACTGGACCCCGACTGACCCCGACTGACCCAACTGACCCCGAATGACCCCGACTGGACCCCGAGTGACCCTGACTGGACCCCGACTGAGCCCAACGTAAAGGGTTAGGAAGGACTTAAAGGGACAGTTTACCCAAAAATTCTGTCAAAAAAGTGAGATAACATTGTCATGGCATTGTTTTGAATAATGCCTTTTTTTGTTAAATGCCTGACATAGTTCAAAAGAATTCGAGTCTTCTCGGGTCCATTCGGGAAAAGCACATTTATTTTAAATTACCCGAGACCAGAGGCCACTGATACTGACCCGACCTTGTCCAAGCACTCATCGAAGTTTTGGACCCGAACCCGCTCGGGTCTCGGGTCTAATGTATGTCTCGGCTCTCATGTTTCAGGGTCTCATGTCTCGGGTCTGTGTGAGAGTGTGTGTGAGAGAGTGTGTGTAAGTGTGAGAGTGTGTGTGTGTGAGAGAGAGTGTGTGAGAGAGAGTGTGTGTGTGTGTGTGTGTGAGAGAGAGTGAGTGTGTGTGAGAGAGTGAGTGTGTGTGTGTGTTACCAGCATCTGACTGTCCTGTCTGTTAATGGAGACGACCCGGTTCTCTACAGACCCGTCTCTGCTGCCCTGCTTCACACTGATGTCGATGACGTCAGAGAAATCACAGTAAACCTGCAGCTCCTGAACACACACACACAGACACAGAGTTCAGCATCGCTCGTCTCACTTGCGTGTATTCAGGTCAGCGTGGGAAACTTCAATAACAACGCAAAAACTACTAGCCTAACTAATATGCATTTCAAACATTATTAAAGCCAAACAGTCAGTACGAAAAAAAGAACAAATAAACGAATTACAAGCAATAGAAAATAAACACCATGCGACTCTTTCTCCACTGTTTATCTTCACCTACAGATAAAGTGTGTGTTTCTGCGACACTAGCGGCAGCGAAGGAAGACATCAGGGCTGTCAAATAAAACTTCCAATTTCGAATATTCATCGAATTAAATAAAACTACATTTGAATGCAAAAATCGTGCTTTCGAATTTGTTATGTGTCTGAGGCGCGAGACATGATGCGTAACTGACACGGTGTGTTTCTGCTAGCTTATCTAGTACAGCGCGGTGCTAACCCTTCCTGCTGACGGAAACCCTCCGCTGGAGGCTAAACCATACACACTTGACCAAACGATCACTCAGAGCTGTGTGTGTGTGTGAGAGAGTGTGTGTGAGTGTGTGTGTGTGAGTGTGTGTGTGAGAGTGTGTGTGTGAGAGTGAGGGTGTGTGTGTGTGTGTCTGCGTGTGTGAGAGTGTGTGTGTTTGTGTGTCTCTGTCTGTGTGTGTGTGTGTGTGTGTGTGTGTGAGAGGGTGTGTGTGTGTGTGTGTGTGTGTGTGTGTGCGTGTGTGCGTGTGTACGCTCTGCACTCGCTCAGATCAAGCTAAGCTTCTGGTGTGTAGATGATCAGTGTGTGTATGATCAGTGTGTAGATGATCAGTGTGTAGATGATCAGTGTGTAGATGATCAGTGTGTAGATGATCAGTGTGTAGATGCAGTGAGTGGAACTGGAGTGTTTCTGAGGGCAGTTTGCTGGTGTGTGTGTTCATGTAGTTCATCACGCTGTGTGTTGAAATGTGTTTGCTCAGGTTACTGATACAGGAACAGGTTTATGAACTATTGCAACCTCATTTTCCTTGCATGCACATTAAGGAAATTATATTTTATTTAGGAATTTTATTTGAAAAGTGAATTTCATTTAATTTCAATAAAGAAGCGATGCCTGATTTATATTAGCTGATGTCGCTCGCTGGCGCCCTCTTGTGGACACCGGAGACGATCAGCGCTGGTTTCCTCAACATGAAGGATTGCCTTTAGAATTTGAATTTAATTAGAATTTTGCTAATATTTAAAAAAGAAATTCGAATATAGTTTTTCAGCCATTCGACAGCCCTAGAAAACGCATCTGATTGGTCAATGCACTCAACAGACGTGGACTGTGACTGACACAAACACACACACACATACACCTCTCAGGCTCCTGACTGATGCAACGGGAGCATTACTCTGTAACCCCAATCATTTAGATTAATTCTGCAACGAAGCTCTGATAAAGATGAAATACAGCTGAACCCTGATGATGTCACACGCACACACACACACACCTCTCGGTCCATGGCCTCCTGGCCCCGGGACCAGCGGATGCCCTGGTTGCCGCTGACAACGATGGTGACGGCCCCAGCGCTGGCCTCGGTGACGAGGAAGCGCTCGGTGAAGAAGGCCGGCTGCAGCGACTCCAGGCTGAGCACGTACTTCAGCTTCAGGTCTCGCGGACACGCTTTACACGCGCCGAACTGATGGATGAACCTCCTGAAGCGGAAGCGGATCCTCTTCCGGGTCACGAAGTGCTGGCTCTGGATGTGTGCCCGCATGTTCTTCGGGAGGAATGACTTATAACTGCGGATCCAGACAGCAGAGGTCAGGCCAGGCCAGGTCAGAGGTCAGAGGTCATTTATGAGTCTCACCTGTTGTGGTTGTAGATGTCAACAGGGGATTTGCCCTTTTCTTTGGCCAAACGCATCATATCGATAACAGCCAATCCCAAACACTCTTCCTGAAACTCCAGGCTGATGGGAACGCTGACCGAGCCACTCAGAAAATCTGACCTCCACTGAGAGAGAGACAGCGAGGGAGAGAGAGAGAGAGAGAGAGAGGGGGAGAGAGAGAGGGGGAGAGAGAGGGGGAGAGAGAGAGGGGGGGAGAGAGAGAGGGGGAGAGAGGGAGAGAGAGAGTGAGGGAGAGAGAGAGAGGGAGGGAGAGAGAGAGAGGGGGAGAGAGGGAGAGAGAGAGTGAGGGAGAGAGAGAGAGAGGGGGAGAGAGAGAGAGAGAGGGGGAGAGAGAAGGGGAGAGAGAGGGGGAGAGAGAGAGGGAGAGAGAGAGAGAGAGAGAGAGAGAGAGGGGGGAGAGAGAGAGAGGGGGAGAGAGGGAGAGAGAGAGAGTGAGGGAGAGAGAGAGAGGGGGGAGAGAGAGAGGGAGGGGGGGGAGAGAGAGGGGGAGAGAGAGGGGGAGAGAGGGAGGGAGAGAGAGAGAGAGGGAGAGAGAGGGGGAGAGAGAGAGGGGGGAGAGAGAGAGGGGGGGAGAGAGAGAGGGGGGAGAGAGAGAGAGGGAGAGAGAGAGAGGGAGAGAGAGAGAGAGAGAGAGAGAGAGAATTTGAATTTAAATACACCTTTATTATAACAATTTGGTCTTGAATTATTCACACTTCATCCAAACAAGCTTTTTTTTATTTAAATTTTTTATATATAAATACACATGTATATTTAAAAAGTCAACACCAATTCATTTCTCTCACATAAAGTACACAATACCTCATTATCACACCAGATTTCTACAAATTTTGGTAAACAGTCCACCAACTCGTAGTACGCAAACTCTCCTATAGTCTCGCGGGCCACAAGCCCAGGAACACAGGAACCACACTTACTGCATCTGCCCTAGACGCTTGTTTTTTCTTGGTTTCCAGATTACAAATTTTGCAGTGCCTGATAAAAAATTTATTAAAACCAAAATCATTTTCCTTTGAACGGAATATGCTAAACAAACAATTTGAAGGAAAAGTCCTCACCTAAAGATAAAAACCATTGCCTAAAAGGGTAAAAAGATCCCCTAAACGTGAGCACAAATAAATTGAGCACTGATTCTACCCCAAATAAAGAGGACAACCCCCCCCCCCCCCCCCCCCCCCCCCGCTAGGGGTAAGATGCACCACATGTCTGTTCGCAGCTACTGCTCCATGTGCAGTTCTGTCCGCTTATTAACTGGACATTTGTACAGAGACGCCAGCAGCCTTTGGGGGAAGAGTCAAGTCCAAGAAAGTCCATCCATTCTGTAGAAAAAACTACAGTCAATAATCTGGCATTTGACACTTTTAAACAAGTTAAGTACAAGGTCTTCTTCCCAGGTGACTGGAAACAATCCGAAACAGGGGTTTTAGACGTCACCAACAGTTATCCTCCTCTTCCCAGTTCTCCACAGCAGCACTGGCTACGAGTGAAGGAACTCATGCCCTCCTGTCCACTCATGCCCTCCTGTCCACTCATGCCCTCCTGTCCACTCATGCCCTCCTGTCCACTCATGCCCTCCTGTCCACTCATGCTCTCCTGTCCACTCATGCCCCCTCCTGTCCACTCATGCCCTCCTGTCCACACATGCCCTCCTGTCCACTCATGCCCTCCTGTCCACACATGCCCTCCTGTCCACACATGCCCTCCTGTCCACTCATGCCCTCCTGTCCACTCATGCCCTCCTGTCCACTCATGCCCTCCTGTCCACTCATGCCCTCCTGTCCACTCATGCCCTCCTGTCCACACATGCCCTCCTGTCCACACATGCCCTCCTGTCCACTCATGCCCTCCTGTCCACTCATGCCCTCCTGTCCACTCATGCCCTCCTGTCCACACATGCCCTCCTGTCCACACATGCCCTCCTGTCCACTCATGCCCTCCTGTCCACACATGCCCTCCTGTCCACACATGCCCTCCTGTCCACTCATGCCCTCCTGTCCACTCATGCCCTCCTGTCCACACATGCCCTCCTGTCCACACATGCCCTCCTGTCCACTCATGCCCTCCTGTCCACTCATGCCCTCCTGTCCACACATGCCCTCCTGTCCACACATGCCCTCCTGTCCACTCATGCCCTCCTGTCCACACATGCCCTCCTGTCCACTCATGCCCTCCTGTCCACACATGCCCTCCTGTCCACACATGCCCTCCTGTCCACACATGCCCTCCTGTCCACACATGCCCTCCTGTCCACTCATGCCCTCCTGTCCACTCATGCCCTCCTGTCCACACATGCCCTCCTGTCCACTCATGCCCTCCTGTCCACACATGCCCTCCTGTCCACACATGCCCTCCTGTCCACTCATGCCCTCCTGTCCACACATGCCCTCCTGTCCACACATGCCCTCCTGTCCACTCATGCCCTCCTGTCCACACATGCCCTCCTGTCCACTCATGCCCTCCTGTCCACACATGCCCTCCTGTCCACTCATGCCCTCCTGTCCACTCATGCCCTCCTGTCCACTCATGCCCTCCTGTCCACTCATGCCCTCCTGTCCACTCATGCCCTCCTGTCCACTCATGCCCTCCTGTCCACTCATGCCCTCCTGTCCACTCATGCCCTTCTGTCCACTCATGCCCCCTCCTGTCCACTCATGCCCTCCTGTCCACTCATGCCCTCCTGTCCACTCATGCCCTCCTGTCCACTCATGCCCTCCTGTCCACTCATGCCCTCCTGTCCACTCATGCCCCCTCCTGTCCACTCATGCCCTCCTGTCCACACATGCCCTCCTGTCCACTCATGCCCGCCTGTCCACTCATGCCCTCCTGTCCACTCATGCCCTTCTGTCCACCGTCCACTCATGCCACAATGACAGAACAGCCGTTGTCAGGACACAGCCAACATCGTCTTTGTTACATACACACAAAACTTTAAAAAGATCCCGTCCAATGCAATGCCAAAAGTGTTTATAAAATTCAGGTTGCAAACTGTCAATGCCTGGAGATTTTCCTGAATTAAGTTGGCCCAAGGCAGCAGTTATTTCTATATCATAGATATATCTATGTCCAAAGCAGTCTTTGAGTCAATCTATTTGAGGTAAATCTTGAAACAGTTGTGTAGAACAGTTTGCATCACAATGCTCAGCAGTGTAAAGATTTGAATAGAAATCAACTGAATAGATATCTTATCTGAACAGGCCATCTGTTTGTGCTTTGCCCCTTCACGCTCTAAATTAAAGACATATGCACTTGGAGCGTCCGTGTCTGCAACAGAAATAACACGAGACCTCACCAAGGCCCCTTTTACTCTCTCATTTAAACAAGATCCCAACTCCATTTTCTTCCTCTGTAGCTTACTACTTAAACTAGGATCATATCTATTAATTAATTCTGCTTGTATAGATGATATCTCATTTTCAACAGACTCAATCGTTTCTCTTAACACATTAGTCGAATTGGCAGTATATTGCAGACAGAACATTTTTTTATTCACTTCTCCTATGTCCCACCACTGTCTTAAATTTTCAAAACTACTTTTTCATTTTCCACTGTTGCCAAAATATTTGTAGACAAAATTATTTATCTTGAAGCAGTTTAATATTAAAATGCCAAAAAATAGGACTTATTTGAGCTCTGAGATTTACTTATTACAATCGAAACCAAATTATGGTCTGTAAAACCCATTGGTGTGATAAAACGATCAATAATTTGACTGCTCAACTGTTTGGATCCATAAATTCTGTCAGTAACTCTATTATTCTTCACCGTGACCCATGTATATTGCCTCACATCAGGGTGTTTGACCCTCCAAATATCCGAAAGATCAGCTGCCCGTTTTAGCCTTGATAAATAAGATGAAGACTGAATATGGGGTTCTTCAGTATTTCCATCAACAGAAAATTTCTCCGTACAATTCCAATCTCCCCCAACTATGACATTTCCATCATTAAAGCATTTTTTTAAAACATTGCTTAACACACCGAAAAACATTAATCTTTCAAACCCATTATTTGGTGTATACACACTGTCACTGATGAAATAATAAATATCCTCATCAATGTCAGCTTTAGCAACAAGACGACGGCCATTCATTGGTTCTTCTGTACTCAAAACAGTAACTCTTAAAGGGGTCATATAATGGTACATGCACTTTTACAGGTTGATTGTACTGAAATGTGTGTTGGCAGTGCATGTACACAACCATCATATAATGATAAAAATCCATACAGTGTTTTTGTTTTAATCTCCTTATATGTTTTCAAATTGAGCCGTTCGTTTTTGTGACGTCAATAAATCGGACGCCCCTCCCACGATTATTGATTGACAGCAGCGTTTCACACAGACCCGTCCTGAGCGAGCTGTCATCATAGTCCATCATTGTTGATACGCTGGAGCAGAATGGCGTCTAAGCGATTGTGGTGTTCTGTTCTTGGGTGTAATAACGAACACAGTCATTTTGATGTTCCTAAATCCGAACCGCTGAAGACGCAGTGGCTGAGTTTTGTTTTTGAAGGATATATTCCCCACGAGCAACGTCAATGCGTTCATGTTTGCGCGAATCATTTCTCACCATGCTTTATAAACGAGGGTCAGTATAAAGCTGGTTTTGCTAAGAAGCTGCTCATGAAAAAAGAATCGGTGGCAACTATTTATGTTTCCTCTGCACCTCCAGAAGAAGTGAGTGTAAAGTTTTATTAACCTTTATATTAATCTTTGCAAATCGGGAAAAAAAACGTTTTTCATGACCATTAGTTGTAACGTCAATCTGTCAATGAACTAACCTATCCATAACACATAGCGTTCGTATCTCACTTCTCTACCCTGCCAGTACACAAAAATAGATCAAAGTGACATTACGTTAACCAACCATTCAGAAACGTCCTGTTCGAGCCTTAATTGTCGAACTTCTTTGCGCCCGTCATCTTGTTCTGGGTCCGACTCCGGCTCAAACTGATACGGTTGCACAGATGTGTCCTCAGAGACTCCCGCTGCCATTCTCTCTTTAAATATACCCTCAACTTTTGACAAGGCAACACTCCACGTGCGTTGTGTCAAAGCACCCGCAGAACAGCGCGGGGTCAGCGAAGCTCATTATCATTTAAAGGCACATGCACTGAAACGGCGTGCTGAAAACAGAGGTGTTTTTGACCAGGTAAAATTAGTGTTTTCTTAAAATACTAATGAGAATTTTTAATAAAAGTATATTACAAAGTTTTCATTTAGACCCTAAACATTCATATTAACTTCATATTAACTTCATATTAACTCTCCACCACAGTCCCCACTCAACTTTCCTACACCACTGTGTGTTTCTTGAAGATAAATAACATGTCATTTTTTCTGCTCTATTATTTCAGATACTAATACACATTTGTGCATATCCTTCCCCCATTCATATTAGAGCACCTACTCTTACAGCATCAGGACAGGACAGTCCCATACTTGGGACAGAATGAAAGACATTTTCAACATTCAGTGTTTCAGCGTTTTCTCCGATCATATTAACAATCGCAATATTACTAAGAAACGGTCACTGTCGTTCTCACTTCGCTATTAGATTGAGTATTCTCGGGAGCAGAAACCCTAATCCCTGAACCTCTTCCCTCGGGAGGAGCCTCAGTCTCGGCCCGCGGTCCTTGGGTCGGCACTCGTTGAGAGTAACCTCAGTCTCTGATCCCGAAACATCACCTTCAACTTCGCGTTCTTCATGTGGGCACGCGTGTGGTTTGTGCCCAACATCACCGCATTCTCAACACTTCATAATACCGGTTGTTGCGTAAACCATATATGTTTTCCCTTCATGTTTCACACGAAAAGATCCAGCGTTCGCTCCAGAGAATCCAAAACCATGTTGACATGTCTCCTGAACGACATCACGTTTCAGAGCCGGTGTTTACACCCTAGAGAGATCGTTTTAGACGGGCTAACCCTTTTCCCGAAGCGAACTAGCTCACGCTCCAACGCTTCATTAGATATGAACCGCGGCACATTTGAAAGCGTGATTTTAGAAGACGCCGCATAGAGTGGAGTGACTCGCACTAAATCATCGTTGATAATAACGCCATTTTCAATTATCTGATCGACAAGATTCTGCGTTTTAAAAAAAACTACAACAGCCTTATTCATACGAGAGGCAGAAGAAATATTTTCATATGGAGCGAATTATGTGCCATAATTAAACAAACAAATCCAGCATTATGCAAAGAAACTCGATCTGCTTTGCAAAGGAAAACTCGACTCGCAAACAAACAAAGCAATGTGCAAAAACAAAGGTCAATTTGAGTGAAAATGCAATGGAGTAACACATATTGTGTTTTACAAATATAAATAAATGAGCCTAGATAATATTTCACAAATAAATACAAACCATCCTACAAATTGCATGTAACCTTTGAACAAATACCGAATCTAGTGCCTACAAATGCATATCTGTCGGTTACGACTGTGAGATCTCTCGGCTCGATGTTGTCACACACAAAACAAACACACACACCCTAAGTTAATAACTAATGATCGTTGCAACGGAAGTGAATCTATCAAAACTAAGTTTAGTTGGACAATAACTTTATTCTAGAGCTGCTGTAAAGCCACACACTCTCTGCTACTGTAATCTCCTGTTATTTCTGTAAAGCTGCTGTGAACTGCTGTGATCTGTACCAGGGGTCGCAAGTCGGCCCTATACATGTGTTTCCCACCACTGATCTGTCACCATGGACACTAATCACATTCATCACAGCTGCTAGTCGTTTGTAAATCATCTCTGTGTATTTAAGTTCCTGCTTGTGTGTCTGTTGTGCGGTATTGTTTGTGTTTCCTGGTGTGTGCCTCTATACCTGTATCTGTCGTAATAAACCTCTGTTGGGTTGATCTCTGCGACTTTGTGAACTACTTTGGATTTGCCCCAGGCAGCCAGAACAGAGTCAATGGATAATTTAAGAAATGAATTGATGAAAAATGCACCTAGAATTGCCTGTGAGACTGTTGCAGTGTCTTCTGTAACTGGTAGTGCACTTTACTCTGTGGTAAATCCTGTAGGACAGTCATTAACAAAAGCCACATTTGTGTGGCGGTGTCCGGGTTTTACACTGGGTAGATTAATAAATCAGTAGTGACTAGGGATGAGTCACGATTTTCAAATATTCGATTTGTTGATTTAATTATAGAATATTGAATAGATTGTGCGATTATTGTCTAAAATAATCCCGATGTTTTCGGTGCTGATTCGGTGGTGACGCGTGTTCATGTAACCAGAGGGTGACGCTGCCAATAACGCAAAAGCTTTCACGAGGAACCGGCAAAAGTAATGATTATGAATGTTTCAAATATAGCAAGGAGACATTTTAATTGTTTATTAGTGTTTTCAGTGTCGGCTGCAATAGTGACCGCAGTTAACGCGCCTATAGAGAGAATGCACATTTCATTTGGATTACATAAGCAGAGAGTAGGGGTGTAACGGTACATGTATTCGTATTGAACCGTTTCGGTTCGAGGCTTCCGGTTCGGTACGCATTAGGGCTGTAACGATACGCGATATAAAATCGAAATCGCGATACTCAGGTCCACGATCCTGTATCGCGATGTGAGAAGGCAGAATCGCGATCACACCCCTTCCAACTCCCAGAGTTATCCTTCCTGTCCAGAACCAGGGCTCGAATTTCGGCGCGGGATTGCGGGTATTGCGCATAATTCTAATCATTCCCGCAGGTCTCCCATTTATAATGCGGCAAATTCCCGCAATCGTAATCCACACAGATAATAAAATCAAATCATTCTTTTAACAACTATCTTCCAGACGCAATTTCACAAACAGCGTGAGTGGTCAGCGGTGCCGCGCGCGTCTTCTATCTCTTCTCTCATAATGTGTTGTGCAAGGCAGGCGCTGCATGCGGCGATAATACACACTCGCGTTTTGGAGTCGGGACCATAGACTGTAAAAGTCTTTTTAAGTCTTACCAGTTTAAACATTCAAGCAATTTTAAACTAATCAGTGCTCGCGCGCTCTCTGAGAGATTATTTTCTATGCGCACATTCATAGAAAATCCGCCTCAAAAACAGCTGGCCAGTAACTATTTTTCGCGGATTATATTGCTTTAACACGCAAAATTGTCAATTTCGGTCTTTGTGAGTAGGCTATACTCTAAACATAGTCGGTTTTGTCTTTAATAGGCATAAAACGCATGCCAGTATAATGAACACAGGATCCGTGCACTAGCTCTTAAAGTGACGGAAGCCATATGTGTCTGTCATTAATTTTGTTGTCAAAACAACAAAAGATGGCTTTAAGTTAAAGAAATCAGGATTAATAGCCTATGTATTTAATTTGTTCAGGACTAAAAGAATACCCAGTGTTATTTTCCATTTGATTACTTTATTCAGTTTCTGTATGTGAATACTAGTGTTAGACCTATTCAAAAACGTTTCTCTTTAATTGTCTTTATTTGTATCTTTATTCTATTGTATTTATTTGTGCTACTTTTTTCAATTTAATTAAACAATTTAAATCAAGCTTCCTTGTGATGTGTAAATTCTTAACAACAATATTACCTCATTGTAAAAATGCAATGAGCGTAAACATTTAGGCAAGATAAATGTAATAATTTTGTTTGGAAAAATCCTAATGTTATTTAATAAAAATACCGGTATTTTTTTTCTTCTCTCAAAATCTCTATTTTTCACCACAAGCCCCGCCCCCTCAAGCCCCGCCCCCGTGATAGAATCGCGATACGAATCGAATCGTGGGTCAAAAATCGTGATACGAATCGAATCGTGGGTTTGGTGTATCGTTACAGCCCTAGTACGCATACAAACCGAACGATTCCTAGGACCATTTTTCCTGCCGACAAAATTCGCGCTGGCGCGATCACCACAACGTTGCGCAACATCAAATTGCAAGCGTAATGAAAGCGGAACGAAACTGCGCTACTCATTATGTGCTTCACGGATCGTTTATCAGCTCGGACCAGCAACATCTGTGCAGCGCGAGCCGATCTCGATCAAGCGACACTGTTACAACACAGCGCTAAGAGATCCAGTGAAGAAAACCTTTGAATTCGCCACTGAAGTAATAACATCGCTGTGAGATCTAGTGAGAAGCATTCACATTTCTCCGTTATTAACCGTAGATCTCTATTAGATCAAACAGCGCTGACGTGGAAACCAGGAGAAACATTGTGCCGTGAATGAACTAATACTTTACGTCCACAGACCAGCAACATTCACCATGGATTTAATAACACTAACTGTAACCAGTTTGGCTGGAATAGGGAAATGCTTTCAAGTACTTCACACATCTTTTTCCAGCACTTCAAAACTCAAATAATATAAAAATAAATGTATATATTTAAATGTTATTTTTAATGTGATGACCAAAACATTATTTGTTCATCCTTCAAAGATGACCCCCATTTATAAACCTGAAAGTTTCAAGATGTAGGAAAACTCAGTTATTTACAAATATTTTTTCTTTTAACAAATAGGATATTTCTCTGGCATTTTTTCTTTTTGCTGTATCGAAAACGTACCGAACCGTGACTTTAAAACCGAGGTACGTACCGAACCGTGATTTTTGTGTACCGTTACACCCCTAGCAGAGAGTAGTCGGTTTCTTTTCGTTTTCAATTGTTTCATTTAAAATTAGACATTTTAAGCTTTCTATATATATTTCTGGTGTCTGTGAGGCAGCTTAAACAATGAGTTTCGGTTCATTATGAGACGCGCTCCAGTTCACAAGCAATCTCGCCGGCGCCTCCATGTCCTGATTATATCGTCTGCTATATTTGCTTCTTATGTATTAAATCCAGGCAATTGGTTGATGAAACACTGATTAAAAATAAGATACAAATGATACAAAACGAAATTCACTTTTTAGAAAGGCTTTCTACAAAACAAAACTTAATGAAGTGGTCAAAATCATGTCTGACACACTCCATACGTCTCCCGATATATTGCGCATCTTGGACACATCCGGCTTGCTGAAACACACATGTGGGAGATGCGGAATGGATAAAAATAACTAAAAAAATAAAAGAGGACTTGAATAAGCCCATTAATGCATGTTTGAGTCATGCTCTTAACGAACTATGCTTTATTTCCTCTTTCCATATTGTGAATAATAAATGCGTATTTATTTAAATTTTAATTTAAATGCTTGTTACACAATGGAGCCTAACTTAGTGTAATAATTATTTGACGTAGCTACTTTTACACTTAGAATTATTCCTTAGCATCCTCACATACTAAACTGCATTTGTTTAATGGTTTGCGTGCTGCAGTTACGCTATTACGCCAGTGTAGAGCGATGCTAGCATCTCAGCTGGAGAGAGGATGGCACTAACACAGAGTGTAAAGAGGAAAGCTGACAGCGAGAACAGCCGAAGAAGAATGAAAAGACATGCGTTCATCATAACTAGTGCTGTAAATGCAAAGCCGTGTGTCTTCTCTGCAACGAAGTTGTCGCTGTTTGGAATATAATATTAGACATTTCATGACGGCTCTAGAGGTGTGTCTAGCGATCCTGACTCTTTAAATGTCTTTCAGAACCCCAGATATGACTGACCCCAGACCTGTGCTGTTACAGCGCTGGACACATGAAGGAGACTCGACTGATGACAAAAAACTAATCAATATATCATTTTATTAGGGCTGCAACTAACGATTATTTTGATAATCGATTAATCAGACGATATTTTTTCGATTAATCGATTAATCGGATAAAAATTTCAATTTGATTTTTTGTTTATTATAACTAAATAAAACCCTAAATCAGGGTTGTGGTGAGCAGGACGAGGCCGAGGGACGTGAGAGATGCGAGACCGGTGCGTCTCACAGGTGTCGTTCATTATCACTCACGCCACCGGCCTCGTCCTGCTCGCCACAAGGGTATTTATGTGTAAAGTGCAAAAGCCACACATTGAGTTTTACTAATATCAATATTTGCTTTGTTTTTAATGATAATTGCTAATGGCAAGTTGACAACAATGATTAATGTAAAATTAATTAAAAATTATATCCAACATGTTTTAGCAATTTTTGTTAAAACAAATTTACACAGACATGTTTTTCAGATGTGAAGATATAAACTAAAAACATCTCAAATATATAATTCATTTAATTTTTATTTTAAATTAATGGAATTATAAGGATAATAGATAAAATAAATATAGAAAGACTGAAAACAAGCGTGTGAACATAGAGCCGCAGTAGATCGCGTTTGAAAAACAATTAAAACTTAATATTAGACAAATGCTATAAAAAGAACGGGATGGAGGTACGCAGCAAGCTAATAGGCTTGATTAAAAGGACAGGAAAAATTATGCATTAGTGCACAAGCATTCGCTGAAAACCACTGAGTACAGTGACTAAAAACAATCTTTTACTGCTGCTGTTATTAACTGCCTTTATATTTAGTGCTTCACTTTGTAAACACCGTTTTAATTTAACCTATTTCTGCGGAAGCGCTATTTTAATCCATCACTTATGCCGCGTTTCCACCGCAATTACCAGGAACTATTTGTCCCAGGAACTTTTTTCATAGGAACTTTTTTTGCCCCAGAACGGTTGCTCACTGCGTTTACACCGTGGACTAAAGTACCGGGAAGATTAGTCTGGTGACGTTGAACTGCGTGCGACTGCTCCTCCCAGTCTGCGCGTACTTGTTTTGAGTTTTAAGTATTGAGGAGATTCAAGCTGTGGTGTTTTTGTATGCGATCTATTGGTTTACTAACGAGGTAATTAACAAAACGGCAGAAAAGAGACGAACACTAATACCAAAGCGTATTCATTTCAGAAAGCTCGTAATGCTAGATAGACAACGTTTGTTATCAGCTATAGCGGACATGACCGTGAGATGGATGGGACGAACGCGCGCCATCCGGCAGAGAGAACAAGGTAAAAGAACCAATCAGCATGTTCAGCGCACAAGTCCCACCCCGAAAGTTCCTGAACTCTGAAAAAGTACTACCTCGCCAGCAGGGACTTTCTGGGGGGGAAATTTTTACCCGGAACTTCATTTAGACCCTGGTTCCTGCGGTGTAAACACACGGAGTACCACCCCAAAGTTCCTAGTTCCTGGGGAAAGTTCCTGCGGTGGAAACGCGGCTTTATGTTGCGAGCGAACTGATTGCGCAACCTGATGCTCGAGACAAAATACAGACATCCCAAGTCTCGCGGAAGATCCGGGAGTCTCCCGCATATTGATAGCGGCTCCCTGATGCCTGCAAATTAGTTCAAACTCCCGGAATCTAGAGCGCGCGAGCAAGAGCGCGCATGCGAGACAGAAGAGACTGTGCTCCAAACATAGACTGTAAACAAGATCTCGGTCTCTGCGCGCACGGCAGATCGGCGAAGGGAGAGAGACCTTGCGTGTGTCTCATGAAGCAGCGCATGTAAGACAGAGAGCATCATGATTGGCCCGTTTCAACCAATCACCAGTAAACGCTTCCCGTGACGTAAGCAGACCAACTAATCGATAATGACATTCGTTGACAACTATTTTAATAATCGATTTTAATCGATTAAATCGATTAGTTGTTTCAGCCCTACATTTTATATTAAAACAATAATAATTGTTGTATTGTCTAATTAGACTGAATCACGGGCCGTAGTCGAGTGCGCCGGGTCTCCTCACCTGAGCGAACAGGTACGCCGTGGTGATGTCATCGAGCACAGGAGCCTCTGAACTCTTGCTGACCCCGTACCTGCGGGCCGAGTGCGGGCCGGCTCCGGTCCAGCCGGGGAAGTAGAACCTGCGGGCGGAGAGCAGTGAGACGGAGCCATGCACACACACACACACACACACACACACACGACACCGGCGCGGAGGCTCACCTGACCCGGAACAGCAGCGTCTCATTGGCCGACGGCTCCAGCTTCAGCACGTGATTGGGCGGCAGCCACACGCGGTCTCGCTCCCTCATGAGCCCGAACAGACTGAGGTGCGCGGGGCTCACACCTGTCTCACACACACATCAGCACATTAGTGACCTTTGACCTCTCACACATCAGCAGTGACCATTTCTCTCTCTCTCACACACACACACACACTCACTCTGTCTGTCTCTCTGTGTGTGTGTGTGTGTGAGTGTGTGTGTGTGTGAGAGGAGGACAGATGGGTGGAGCTGCTTCCTCTTTCTTGTAAAGTAGATCAGTGTCATGCACTGGCTTACTGAAACCCTGAACCCCCAGATGGGTAAACAGGAAGTGGCGAGAGTGGGAACAGGAAGTTCACCACCCAACATTCACACTCCCGCCACAGTCTTGCAGAAGCAAGCCTTCACCCTCTGAACACGCTGAACACACACATCTTACCGTCATAATGTAATTACACTGATGATATTCTGACACGTGACGCCATGAAGCGCTTGATGAAGATTAGCTGTTAGCATGAGCATCAAACATTCAGATTAACTTCTGCGCAAAACTGGAATATGGCATAAAACATTTGCGAATAAAGCAGTGTTTCCATGCCATGAGTTCAAGAGAACAGAATCATCACTTCCTGTGAAACTGGCACTAAACATCAGTGATAACAGTGAGTCTCTGTAATCGGCGGTTTCCCTCCATCATAAACGAGTGTGTCTCGAGCGCCCGCTAACTCCGCTAACTCCGCTAACGCTGTCGTGTTCTCTGGCGTTCAGACGCTGGTGTTCGGGAACACACTCGTGTGTTAGACGCTTCTGGAGGGAACTACACCCAATCATTCTGATCACACACTCCGACTCCGCATTTCAGAAACACCAAACCAACATTAGAGACGCTGCAACGCTATTGGTCCGCTGGTTACTCCAGTTATCCAATCACAGCCTCCCCTGAGACACACGCGGTTTGAGGGATTTATTCAGTAGATGCGTTTCTGTTTCTGTTGTAGTTGATGTGCTTGTCTTCTCATCGGATACTAATGATCCGCCTCAGTGTTCATCACTCACTCACACACACACTCACTCACTCACTCACTCACTCACTCACTCACTCACTCACTCACTCACTCACTCACTCACTCACTCACTCACTCACTCACTCACTCACTCACTCACTCGCTGACACAAACACAAACTCACACTCACTCACTCACTCACTCACTCACACACACTCGCTGACACAAACACAAACTCACACTCACTCACTCACTCACTCACTCACTCACTCACTCACTCACTCACTCACTCACTCACTCACTCACTCACTCACTCACTCACTCACTCACTCACTCACTCACTCACACACTCACACACTCACACACTCACTCACACTCACTCGCTGACACAAACACACACTCACACTCACTCACTCACTCACACACACACACACACACACTCACTCACTCACTCACTCACTCGCTGACACAAACACATACTCACACTCACTCACTCACTCACTCACTCACACACTCACACACTCACACACTCGCTGACACAAACACACTCACTCACTCACTCACTCACTCACTCACTCACTCACTCACTCACTCACTCACTCACTCACTCACACACTCACACACTCACACACTCACACACTCACACACTCACTCACTCACTCACACACACACCAGTGTTTCCGCTACATTCATTCCGCCGTGGCGGGCCGCCACACCTAAAACCATCCCGCCACGGCTGGAGCTTCTCAGTGAGGTCCGATATTTGTTATTTGTTAAGCCCCACTAAAGGCATAAACAACATTGTAAAGCACAATAAAGTTTCCGCACTATATTCCAAGACTTCTAAAGTCTTTCAATAGCATAATGTGAGGTAAAAAATGAATATTTAAGTCGTTAAGTTAAAGTTAATGGAAAAACTCATCTCTCCTCAGTCATTCTCCATTCAGCATTCAAACAGCGCGTCGCGTTCGGTTACGACAGTTACACGACGACACTCTTCAAGATCAATGTTCCCATTATTGTACTTTATTTGTAGATAAAGGTCTATAGTTTCCATAAAATGACTTTATCTTACTGGAGTTTATTGCGCTTTCTAAATCATATTCCTTTCTCCCGGGTGTCTGTTAGATTATAGAGAGCGCTATGAATTGTTCTTCATGAGCACTGTAACTGAAATTTAAAACTGCTAAAAAAAGGCTCAATAAACTGTTGCATAGATATAATACACTAAGCATAGATGGATATAATCTCTTCTCTTCGCTTTGTGCTTTGAACTTTGAACTTTTCAATGCGAAGCGCTGCGCGCTGTGACTTGGCGTTGCTTCAAGTGCATCATTCTGCGCACGGGATACGCATAATTGCTTTGCTGCTCTTATTCCTTTCATGTTATAATAATACGAGGGGGCGTGGCCAATGGAAATATCACTCATGGGACACGCCCCCTCCCCCTGGGGAAAAGGGGCTGCCACCACAGTTGGAAAAAATCCTAGAGGAAACACTGCACACACTCACTCACTGACACACACACACACACTCACACACACACACTCACACACACACACACACACTCAAACAACACACACACAGACAGACACACTTACTCACTCACTCACTCACTCACTCACTCACTCACTCACTGACACACACACACTCACACACACTCACACACTCACTGACACACACACACACACACTCAAACAACACACACACACACACACACAGACACACTTACTCACTCACTCAAACAATCACACACTCAAACAACACACACACACACACACACACACTCACTCACACACTCACTCACTGACACACACACACACACACTCAAACAACACACACACACACACACTTACTCACTCACTCACTCACTCACTGACACACACACACTCAAACAACACACACACACACAGACACACTTACTCACTCACTCACTCACTCACTCACTCACTCACTCACTCACTCACTCACTCACTCACTCACTCACTCACTCACTCACTCACACTCACCACACTCCTGGGCTGCGCTGATGCAGATCTCCTCAGTGGTGTATTCTCCTGCTGGGAGAGTCAGTGGCTCGTCTCTGCACCAGTACAGGTGCACCAGCAGGGCGGCGCTGCACTGTTTCCCGCTCACAGGCGTCTCCATGGTAACCATCAGAGTTTCACCTGCGGAGACACACACTCTTTAGTTTACAACATCAGTTTCACCTGCGGAGACACACACTCTTTAGTTTACAACATCAGTTTCACCTGCGGAGACACACACTCTTTAGTTTACAACATCAGTTTCTCAGAAAAACAGCAGAAAAAACCTCATAATACATAACATACAGCACACATCATAACCACATCCTTCTACAGTAATCAGCCGTTCCTCAGATCTCCTGACCTCATGATGATGTCATGATGATTCGCCATCTGAGGAGCTCGAGGAGACAGTTAGCAGAACAACTACAGGAACGTGCTTGCCTACGAAATATCTGAGGTTCATTTGTGTGTGTGTGTGTGTGAGAGAGAGAGTGTGTGCGTGAAAGAGCGAGTGAGTGTGTGTTAGAGAGTGTGTGTGTGTGTGTGTGTGTGAGAGAGAGAGAGAGTGTGTGCGTGAAAGAGTGAGTGAGTGTGTGTTAGAGTGAGTATGTGTGTGTGAGAGAGTGTGTGTGTGTGTGTGTGTGAGCTGTTATCTGGCGTACACACACAGCTGCACTGAAGGACTGAGTGATGATAACGATGGAAACTCGTTTCTGCCGCCGGATAAAAAATAAAGAAGCTTCTGACATTTAATCTCGCAAATGAGAGTACACACACACACACTTCATGAGCTGCTGTGAGAGTACACACACACACACACACACTTCATGAGCTGCTGCGAGAGTACACACACACACACACTCAGCGCACAGGGTCAGGGTTTTCCCCTCAGCGGAGACTCTTCAGCAGTGGCGTAGCCTCAGATTTCTGATTGCATAAAATAAAATAAATATGAAATTGTTGATTTGTTAGTCTAATTGATAGATTGACCAATCAAAATGTTGCGCGATAAAATGCGGCTGTTGTGTTGTGTGTAACCTAACTACGCTGTCATCTTCACGTGAGATTCTTTTGAAAGCCACGTGTCTAGTATCTGTAAAACTGCATTTTTCCATCTTAAATATATATCTAAAATACGCCATATGCTCTCATTGGGAAATGCGGAACAATTAGTCCATGCGTTCATGACCTCAAGGCTAGATCATTGTAATGCTCTACTGGGTGGTTGCCCTGCACGCTTAATAAATAAACTACAGCTAGTTCAAAACGCCGCAGCTCGAGTTCTTACCAGAACCAGGAAATATGACCATATTAGCCCGGTTCTGTCAACACTGCATTGGCTCCCTATTAAACATCGTATACATTTTAAAATATTGTTGATTACCTACAAAGCACTAAATGGTTTAGCTCCGCAGTACTTGAGCGAGCTCTTAACGCATTATAGTCCTTCACGTCTATTGCGATCTCAAAACTCCGGCCAGTTGATAATACCTAGAATATCTAAATCGACTGCAGGCGGTAGATCCTTTTCCTATTTAGCACCAAAACTCTGGAACAGTCTTCCTACCATTGTCCGGGAAGCAGACACACTCTGTCAGTTCAAAGCTAGACTAAAAACACATCTCTTTGACCTAGCATACACATAATACACTATAGACTTCTATAATTCAATGTTAGGCTGCATAGATTAGGTCAGCCGGAACTGGGAACACTTCCCTTAAATCTTGATGTACTCGCTACATCATAAGAAGAATGGCATCTACGCTAATATTAGTGTCTTTGTTTATCCCGAGGTTTTACCGCAGCCTGACGGATCCAGGCCGTGTCCAGATCTGACGAAGGAGATCCGCCTGGACCCGATGACAATGCAGTGCTGAAGTGTCCACTATCCTCTCCCTATGGAGGATCCCTTTCCCACTCTACAGATAAAGCGTTGTTGATAATCCGGCTCGCGTACCCCGAAGTGATAAAATAAAACAAAATTCTATATCAAAATTTATAGGCAAGACAAGTAGTTTGTTTAGGCATGGGTTGTATGGAATTACAAACCTGCGCACATATTTTCAAAAGCACATAACTATAGAATCAATTCTGAATGAGCATGTGAACGCCGTCAGCGTTAATCACAGGTTCGCGTTTAAAGTCTGATCATTTCGACGGAGGTGAATCAATCAAAGTTAACTTTAGCTGGAAATAACATTATTCAAGAACCGCTATAAAGCCAAAACAATCTCTGTTACCTTAAGTTATATGTTTATCTCTGTAAAGCTGCTTTGGAACAATCCATTGTTAAAAGCGCTATATAAATGAAGATGACTTGACTTGACTTGAGAGAGTTTATTAATATGCCACAGGGTTTCCCGCCTAAGTAACACACGACTGCCGCCTTAACTACGTCGTCAAAAAAAATGATATGAGCGATATCCGCCGTGTAACTCTGCCCTGTTTTCTCCCTTTCAATCTTTGAATATGTGATAAGCCTTCGTGTTCGCTTCAGTCTCCTCTTCCCTCATGGACGTTTAGGACACTCGTTCTCTTCCCTCATGGAGGTTTAGGACACTCGTTCTCTTCCCTCATGGACGTTTAGGACACTCGTTCTCTTCCCTCATGGAGGTTTAGGACACTCGTTCTCTTCCCTCATGGACGTTTAGGACACTCGTTCTCTTCCCTCATGGGGGTTTAGGACACTCGTTCTCTTCCCTCATGGGGGTTTAGGACACTCGTTCTCTTCCCCCGTGGGGGTTTAGGACACTCGTTCTCTTCCCTCATGGAGGTTTAGGACACTCGTTCTCTTCCCTCATGGACGTTTAGGACACTCGTTCTCTTCCCTCATGGACGTTTAGGACACTCGTTCTCTTCCCTCATGGACGTTTAGGACACTCGTTCTCTTCCCTCATGGGGATTTAGGACACTCGTTCTCTTCCCTCATGGGGGTTTAGGACACTCGTTCTCTTCCCTCATGGGGGTTTAGGACACTCGTTCTCTTCCCCCGTGGGGGTTTAGGACACTCGTTCTCTTCCCTCATGGAGGTTTAGGACACTCGTTCTCTTCCCTCATGGACGTTTAGGACACTCGTTCTCTTCCCTCATGGACGTTTAGGACACTCGTTCTCTTCCCTCATGGGGGTTTAGGACACTCGTTCTCTTCCCTCATGGGGGTTTAGGACACTCGTTCTCTTCCCTCATGGGGGTTTAGGACACTCGTTCTCTTCCCCCGTGGGGGTTTAGGACACTCGTTCTCTTCCCTCATGGAGGTTTAGGACACTCGTTCTCTTCCCTCATGGGGGTTTAGGACACTCGTTCTCTTCCCTCATGGGGGTTTAGGACACTCGTTCTCTTCCCTCATGGGGGTTTAGGACACTCGTTCTCTTCCCCCGTGGGGGTTTAGGACACTCGTTCTCTTCCCTCATGGAGGTTTAGGACACTCGTTCTCTTCCCTCATGGACGTTTAGGACACTCGTTCTCTTCCCTCATGGAGGTTTAGGACACTCGTTCTCTTCCCTCATGGACGTTTAGGACACTCGTTCTCTTCCCTCATGGACGTTTAGGACACTCGTTCTCTTCCCTCATGGGGGTTTAGGACACTCGTTCTCTTCCCTCATGGGGATTTAGGACACTCGTTCTCTTCCCTCATGGGGGTTTAGGACACTCGTTCTCTTCCCTCATGGGGGTTTAGGACACTCGTTCTCTTCCCCCGTGGGGGTTTAGGACACTCGTTCTCTTCCCTCATGGAGGTTTAGGACACTCGTTCTCTTCCCTCATGGACGTTTAGGACACTCGTTCTCTTCCCTCATGGACGTTTAGGACACTCGTTCTCTTCCCTCATGGGGGTTTAGGACACTCGTTCTCTTCCCTCATGGGGGTTTAGGACACTCGTTCTCTTCCCTCATGGGGGTTTAGGACACTCGTTCTCTTCCCCCGTGGGGGTTTAGGACACTCGTTCTCTTCCCTCATGGACGTTTAGGACACTCGTTCTCTTCCCTCATGGGGGTTTAGGACACTCGTTCTCTTCCCTCATGGACGTTTAGGACACTCGTTCTCTTCCCTCATGGGGGTTTAGGACACTCGTTCTCTTCCCTCATGGACGTTTAGGACACTCGTTCTCTTCCCTCATGGGGGTTTAGGACACTCGTTCTCTTCCCTCATGGACGTTTAGGACACTCGTTCTCTTCCCTCATGGACGTTTAGGACACTCGTTCTCTTCCCTCATGGGGGTTTAGGACACTCGTTCTCTTCCCCCGTGGGGGTTTAGGACACTCGTTCTCTTCCCTCATGGAGGTTTAGGACACTCGTTCTCTTCCCTCATGGACGTTTAGGACACTCGTTCTCTTCCCTCATGGACGTTTAGGACACTCGTTCTCTTCCCTCATGGGGGTTTAGGACACTCGTTCTCTTCCCTCATGGGGGTTTAGGACACTCGTTCTCTTCCCTCATGGGGGTTTAGGACACTCGTTCTCTTCCCCCGTGGGGGTTTAGGACACTCGTTCTCTTCCCTCATGGACGTTTAGGACACTCGTTCTCTTCCCTCATGGGGGTTTAGGACACTCGTTCTCTTCCCTCATGGAGGTTTAGGACACTCGTTCTCTTCCCTCATGGGGGTTTAGGACACTCGTTCTCTTCCCTCATGGGGGTTTAGGACACTCGTTCTCTTCCCTCATGGAGGTTTAGGACACTCGTTCTCTTCCCTCATGGAGGTTTAGGACACTCGTTCTCTTCCCTCATGGAGGTTTAGGACACTCGTTCTCTTCCCTCATGGGGGTTTAGGACACTCGTTCTCTTCCCTCATGGACGTTTAGGACACTCGTTCTCTTCCCTCATGGGGGTTTAGGACACTCGTTCTCTTCCCTCATGGAGGTTTAGGACACTCGTTCTCTTCCCTCGTGGGGGTTTAGGACACTCGTTCTCTTCCCTCATGGGGGTTTAGGACACTCGTTCTCTTCCCTCGTGGGGGTTTAGGACACTCGTTCTCTTCCCCCGTGGGGGTTTAGGACACTCGTTCTCTTCCCTCATGGAGGTTTAGGACACTCGTTCTCTTCCCTCATGGGGGTTTAGGACACTCGTTCTCTTCCCTCATGGAGGTTTAGGACACTCGTTCTCTTCCCTCGTGGGGGTTTAGGACACTCGTTCTCTTCCCTCATGGGGGTTTAGGACACTCGTTCTCTTCCCTCATGGAGGTTTAGGACACTCGTTCTCTTCCCTCATGGGGGTTTAGGACACTCGTTCTCTTCCCTCATGGAGGTTTAGGACACTCGTTCTCTTCCCTCGTGGGGGTTTAGGACACTCGTTCTCTTCCCTCATGGAGGTTTAGGACACTCGTTCTCTTCCCTCGTGGGGGTTTAGGACACTCGTTCTCTTCCCTCATGGGGGTTTAGGACACTCGTTCTCTTCCCTCATGGAGGTTTAGGACACTCGTTCTCTTCCCTCGTGGGGGTTTAGGACACTCGTTCTCTTCCCTCATGGGGGTTTAGGACACTCGTTCTCTTCCCCCGTGGGGGTTTAGGACACTCGTTCTCTTCCCTCATGGAGGTTTAGGACACTCGTTCTCTTCCCTCATGGGGGTTTAGGACACTCGTTCTCTTCCCTCATGGGGGTTTAGGACACTCGTTCTCTTCCCTCATGGAGGTTTAGGACACTCGTTCTCTTCCCTCGTGGGGGTTTAGGACACTCGTTCTCTTCCCTCATGGGGGTTTAGGACACTCGTTCTCTTCCCTCGTGGGGGTTTAGGACACTCGTTCTCTTCCCCCGTGGGGGTTTAGGACACTCGTTCTCTTCCCTCATGGAGGTTTAGGACACTCGTTCTCTTCCCCCGTGGGAGTTTAGGACACTCGTTCTCTTCCCTCATGGAGGTTTAGGACACTCGTTCTCTTCCCTCATGGAGGTTTAGGACACTCGTTCTCTTCCCTCATGGACGTTTAGGACACTCGTTCTCTTCCCTCATGGGGGTTTAGGACACTCGTTCTCTTCCCTCATGGGGGTTTAGGACACTCGTTCTCTTCCCTCATGGACGTTTAGGACACTCGTTCTCTTCCCTCATGGACGTTTAGGACACTCGTTCTCTTCCCCCGTGGGGGTTTAGGACACTCGTTCTCTTCCCTCATGGACGTTTAGGACACTCGTTCTCTTCCCCCGTGGGAGTTTAGGACACTCGTTCTCTTCCCTCATGGACGTTTAGGACACTCGTTCTCTTCCCTCATGGGGGTTTAGGACACTCGTTCTCTTCCCCCGTGGGAGTTTAGGACACTCGTTCTCTTCCCTCATGGACGTTTAGGACACTCGTTCTCTTCCCTCATGGGGGTTTAGGACACTCGTTCTCTTCCCTCATGGACGTTTAGGACACTCGTTCTCTTCCCCCGTGGGAGTTTAGGACACTCGTTCTCTTCCCTCATGGACGTTTAGGACACTCGTTCTCTTCCCTCATGGAGGTTTAGGACACTCGTTCTCTTCCCTCATGGAGGTTTAGGACACTCGTTCTCTTCCCTCATGGGGGTTTAGGACACTCGTTCTCTTCCCTCGTGGGGGTTTAGGACACTCGTTCTCTTCCCCCGTGGGGGTTTAGGACACTCGTTCTCTTCCCTCATGGACGTTTAGGACACTCGTTCTCTTCCCCCGTGGGAGTTTAGGACACTCGTTCTCTTCCCTCATGGACGTTTAGGACACTCGTTCTCTTCCCTCATGGAGGTTTAGGACACTCGTTCTCTTCCCTCATGGACGTTTAGGACACTCGTTCTCTTCCCCCGTGGGGGTTTAGGACACTCGTTCTCTTCCCTCATGGACGTTTAGGACACTCGTTCTCTTCCCCCGTGGGGGTTTAGGACACTCGTTCTCTTCCCTCATGGGCGTTTAGGACACTCGTTCTCTTCCCTCATGGACGTTTAGGACACTCGTTC
Source organism: Tiaroga cobitis (assembly GCA_030578255.1). Taxonomy (NCBI): domain Eukaryota; kingdom Metazoa; phylum Chordata; class Actinopteri; order Cypriniformes; family Leuciscidae; genus Tiaroga; species Tiaroga cobitis. Next base: position 229,151 of record CM060611.1, on the reverse strand, counting down.
TCTTCCCCCGTGGGGGTTTAGGACACTCGTTCTCTTCCCTCATGGAGGTTTAGGACACTCGTTCTCTTCCCTCATGGAGGTTTAGGACACTCGTTCTCTTCCCTCATGGGGGTTTAGGACACTCGTTCTCTTCCCCCGTGGGAGTTTAGGACACTCGTTCTCTTCCCTCATGGACGTTTAGGACACTCGTTCTCTTCCCCCGTGGGGGTTTAGGACACTCGTTCTCTTCCCTCATGGACGTTTAGGACACTCGTTCTCTTCCCTCGTGGGGGTTTAGGACACTCGTTCTCTTCCCCCGTGGGAGTTTAGGACACTCGTTCTCTTCCCTCATGGACGTTTAGGACACTCGTTCTCTTCCCTCATGGGGGTTTAGGACACTCGTTCTCTTTCTCGTTCTCTTCCCTCATGGAGGTTTAGGACACTCGTCTTCAGCTCTTTCTAGGGCTGTATTCAACCAAAGAAAATCTTGGTCGACTGAAGTCCTGAAATTTTCGACTAAAAATGATGTTAGAAAAAAAAAACGTTAAATTAATTAGCTGTGCACTGTGCGCAGTAGGCCTACTTGTTGTCCGCCTAACTGAATTATAAATAAACATAAAAAACTAGTAGGCTATTTGCAGTATATTAAATCGTTTTTGACCTAATTATTTTGCACTGACATGAGTCTGACACACGAGTCTGTCGGCTCTGACAGCGCTGCATCACCTGCACCTGCGCAATATCATAGCCTATGATTTCCGAAAATAGTAGGCTACTATGATGTCAACTAGTGATATCATCACAAGAACTGTTGAGGAATAGGCAACATAATTTAGACAATTAGTTTTGTCATATGTTATAATAATAAGTTATAACTGTCAGACACTATCATTTCAACCGCTCTGCATGTTCTCGCACCGAGCTAGGCTGAACATGAGCTCAGCTTCGCGGCTGAGACACGAATAGACTATTAACTTAAAGATTTTACTCTTAATAAACACAAAAGGCATGTCCACTTTAATAAAAAAATAATATTTATTAAACAAACCAGATCAAGAGCAGAAACGAAATAAAGTGCATAACTGAAAAAAATAAAGCATCTTAGGCTCAAAACTAACACACAGTCGGCACAGCGCAGTTGTGCATATATAGGCTCCAAATAAAAAATAAAAAGTTAGGTTATCACACTAAAACATTGAAATATGCACATTCTGATATGTTCATAGCCTACTCAAAACAGAAAGGGCAAGCTAACGCAGACAAGTGAGCTTACCACTTTTAGATGATATGTCATGTTTGTCGTCGAGCTGTGGAAAACTGTTGCTTGCAAACTTTGCATTCGACCTTTTTCCCCTTATCAATTTTAACAACATGCTACCACACTGAGGACTGACAATTAAACGCTCTCAAAATTAAATAAATAGTATTCAGCATCAACGCTTCTATACTTATCGTTCTCTCTTGATTTGGGCTAATCCAAAAAAGGTGAAAGCAAGGGGGGTGTTCTGAAGACAGACTGTTACCTGTGAAACAAGGGTACTCTGAAAATGTAACAAATTTACTCTTAACCTAACCCTAACCCTAATCATGTGACCCTGTCATGCCTGTTCCAGACCCTTATTACCAGCAGATAATAACTACATCTTCATTAGAGACAGGAACTTATCAAATTAATAACTTAACAACAACCTTAACAACATCATATAATATACATTTCTTCTTCCAAAAAGGGAAACATTTTGAAAAGCCCCAAAAAAGTGTTCATACTTAGTCAAAGTATTCTCCCAGTTTGTCAGGGTTAATTTGTTCACATCCACTGCAACCGCGTCGCGTCTCCTGTGTGTGTGTGTGTGTGTGTGTGTGTGTGTGTGTGTGAACATGAGGATGACCGGAAAAACCCTCAGGATTCAAAGCGAAACAGAAACAGGATTTTCCCGTCAGTGGATCTTAAAGGACGCGCGCGAGCAGAACTACAACAAAAAACTAATAATCAAAACCCACAAACAAAACAACCTTCTAAAGGTTCAATATTCCCAACGGCTGCTAGATCGTTTGTTAATATCTCAGTCAAGATAAAAGTGTTTGTGTTTATTTATTAAAGTTAGTTACTCACTCCGCTGATTCTGTTGTCATGGAGACCCGAACCGAACCGAACCACATCCCCGGATCAAACCGAACCCGAGCGTGTGTGTCCCGTTAACGGCTGTCAGACTCTCATGCTCACGCCACGGAGCTCATCAGAACCTGAAGAACCGAACCTTGTTCACGGATCGGGATTCAGAAACACACTCATCGATCCGCACGAAGTCACGAACTTCCACTGCGATCACTCGTTACGCCGCGAGCGCGCGCACGCACAGAAGCTGCTGCGTCAGTGGGCGGGGTTTGTGCCTCAACGTCATCGTGGTTCAAACGGACATTGAAGATGGAAAATAATAAAATATTCAAGTTTTTATTCACAATATAAATTGAATTATATCAGTTTAGTTTTTACTATTAAATTGAATTTTCTATGTGTTAAATAAAACAGAATGATTTTTTAAATTTAATTAAAAAAATTTGAATGGCATTGTATTATTATACAGTCTTTTCCCCCCTGAAGTTCGTTCGTCACGCTGTAGGACCATTTAAAATGACAAAAACGGGTTAAAATGCAGAACCTAAAATACACAGGTTTCTGACTTTCACAGAAATGATTCAGCAAAATCCATCCGACCACCTTCCGAACTTTGTTTTGCAGTGTTTCATGTTTCTGCCTCTCGGATAGAGCCAGGTGGGGATTTTTGATTTACTCATTTGTAAGTTACTTTGGATAAAAACATCTCCTGAAAAGCCCTATTATCTTAATTGAACCCTTTCACACAGAGAGGTCAGTATTGGACAGCTGCTAAACATCAGCCTCTGCAGACACGTGCATCACCTACACACCGCCACCTAGCGGACTCCACTTAATATTCAACAATATTATTGATCTCCTGCACTGACAGCATAATATGAGAACTGAACTGAGCTGGACGATGACATCACGGTTTTCTCCAGAGCCGCTATACAAAAATAAACCAACCGTTTTACTACAAAAATAAACCATCACTGAACTGACTTAAGCTGGACTGAGACGCTATTCTCTTCTGGAAACACACTCTGTTGCATTATTGTCCTGTTATCTCTGTAAAGCTGCCGAAACACTCTGTGCTGTAAAGCACTGTGTAAATAAAGCTGACTGACTCTGACGGCCTCAGATGCAGAGCTGCTCCGCAATATCAATCTATTCCTTCAATCCTAGGAGACTCTTGCAGGTAAAAAAATAATGTTGTAACGTCATGTAACATCTAAAGAGTCATGGCCCTGATTTTAGCTTGGGAGGAATGGGGGGGGGGGGGGGTTGCTAAATCATATATTTGTACAATATATGTGTACAATAAGAATTTTCGAATGAAATATCATTGCGATGTCCAAAACAGAATCAGTGGTTGTATAACAAGCAGGGACACGTTTGTGTGCATTTTGTTTAGAGATTTCAGCGGTCAGAATAGAGAGTGTCCGCAACGGCGATAAGCGATTGAAGTGTGCGTCCGAGTGAAGACTGTGCGTGCGCCACAAGAGACACTAATGTCACTGATAGCAGACACGAGCACTCAGCTTGATTTCAAAAACAACACATTTCAGCGCTACATCGCCTCTTATTTAACAAACGAACGAAAAGAATGCTCTGCTGGAGATGTTTTATTTATTTGTATTAGGTACACCCGTGCCACGATGTTTCAAAAAGTGTTGGGGACATGTCCCACCCGTAAATTACGCTAATGCTTGTTACATCAAAAAGTAATCATATTACGTAACGCACGTTACCTTTAACAATATATAAGAATTTTGTAATAAAATATCCAAAAATCACTTGCACAGTGTTATATATTTCCTGCAGTTGTGTACTTACAATATCCCAAAAGTCTCCAAAGATTTTTTATTTCAGAGAAATTCCAATTTTAAATAAGTGACCGTCCCGGAAAAAAATGTCGCCTGTCAATGACGCGCTATCCTCACTTTCCACTCGTACTGCCATAGCATGACGTAACCATGGCGACAGACGTGGACAACTGCTTAGTGCGTAACGTTTAGCGGCACGCAGTTCTCGTTTCTTTCAAACATAGACCATGGCAAGCAGACTTTGGGACAAACCAGGAGAACTAAAATGAGGATCAATATCAGCGTGGCGTTTTTGAGATGCCGAGAGCTAGCGTCCGCGGCTAACTTGGACTCGACAGAGCTTCACGAGTCACGACTTGACAGCTTTATTAGACTGAGCAAATGTACATAAAACAAATCAATGTTATATAACGTTAACTCAACATGATGAATATGGACAGTATGTTATTCTAATGTTGATCTAGCTTACTGCTAGTTTCGTATAGCAAACGAACTAACACGTAGTATAACATTATAACTTTCAACACACATTTAAATGCCGTTTAGTGTGACAGTGTAACATTAGACCAAGTGAAGCAGCGCTGCGTTACCTCACAAGTTTAATTCGTCTAATAAACAGACCTGTGTGAGTAATCCAGCACTTGCGGTAGTTCGGTAGAATTAAATGTCCTTATTCCTTTATATCCGCGGGACTCGCGTGTGATATCTGTCTCTTTAGCAATCGCGACCTGCTTCATACCACTGTAATGTTAAAAAACATGAATGTTTGCACTCATCCATAAACATTATTAGATCCATCAGCTTGACAGCAAGTCCCATCATTCAGCTCATCACTGCGTCATCAACCTACGCCTGTGTTATTGTCGGAAACTGCGCCCTCTTGTGGCGAAAAAGTCTACATATTGTGCCTTTAATGCGTTACTTACTTGTTATATCAAAAAGTAATCATATTATGTAATGCACGTTACCTTTAATGCGTTACTTTACATAAAAAAGGTGATCCGATTATGTAATGCATGTTACTCCTGTAGTGGCAATTTTAATGATATTCATTGATCTTTAGTAAAATATAGATGATTCAAAGAATGTCACATGTGTGTCTCTCACTTGTAGTGAGAGGATTCTGTTTATGTACCTGGGGAGGCAGAAGAGGGAGACACTCCAGAGAACAGACGAACAAGGACCTCTGACCTAGATGTCAGAAGGCCATTTGGTGCAGGGGAGCTTAGTGGGCCAACTAGTGACGTCTATGGAAAACTACTGGGAGGAAGGCTCTGGGGGGAAGAAGGCCTTGAAACTAAGATAAAAGCTAGTTCAGTCTGTCTGGGGGGTGTCACTCTTCTGCACAGGGTAACAACTGTGTATTAGACTGCTCCTATTCTTGCAAGAATAAATACTTCTATTTTATATAATTTGACTCTGAGTGTCTCTTACGCGGTGATGTTTGTTTGAGAATTTTTGCCACAACACTCCCAACAGTGCTCATTTCAGATGAGACTGAAACCCGATCACTATTTTTTTACCTGATGCCCTTAGAGCAATAACAACACCTACAAAAAACAATCCTGACTGAGGTTGGCATAATTCATGCATGAAAGGGTTAATAAGAATAAAAAGATGTATTCACCGTCAACCTGTTTGGTAGCCTTTGAATATTTCATCGATATGAGGAGAATAAAGTAATCAGTGCATATCAGTCGAACAGACACACAGTCTATATGTCAATACTTAGGTTAAACAAATTAACTGTGATTTGTTTATTTGTAATAAAGTCCACGTGTTCGTGTGTCGCTCAGAGAGAGAGAGAGAGGCGATGGAGAATCTCAGAAAATGATTTATGGGATTTTTTTTTTTAAACATAATTTTATGAAAAATACCAATATTTTTAATCGCATTAAACCAAAAGCAAACATGGACAAAAACCAAATATGAGGTGCAATAATAAATAAGTGTGTCCTGTGAGGATTATTTAGTGTGAGAGGAGAGCAGCTGTGTCTGAGCTCCAGTGTGTGTCATGGCGGCTCGGAGCTCCCGGTAGAAGCGCACCAGTCCCGCAGCCATGGCCGAGTCCACTGCGCTCTGCGGGATCATGCCCTTCAGGTCCGTCTGGATGAAGCCGGTCAGAACACTGAGCGCGGGATCCTCCGTCGGCACACAGAACCAGCCACACGGGTGATTAAACCCCCGAACCAGCCCGGGGGTCTGCTCGGAGTGCTCCACGCTCACGCCTGCACACACACACACACACACACACACAGTCAGGGGTCAGCTTCTCCAAGCGTGCGGCTCGAGCTGATGGGCGAGACACTGACCGCAGGACAGCAGGCCGCGCTGATAATCACAGGTGTAGGAGAAATCCACGAACTCCCGCGGAGAGATGATGTTCCACAGCTGGCCAGCGGTGGAGTACTTCACAACACAGCAGCCCTGGACACACACACACACACACACACACTCCAGCTCAGCTCTGCACACGCTTGTATCGAGCCGCACAGAAACACAGATTTAACCCTGTAAAATACTCAGTCATATCTGAGACGCACATCTCCAATGCTCTGGATGACCAACCTGATCTGATAACCTGCCGATCTCGGTCAGGGTTAGAGTTAGGGTCAGGGTCATTCTGTCTCTGACGGGTTAGAGTTAGAGTTAGGTTAGGTTAGAGTTAGGTTAGAGTAAGGTTAGAGTTAGGTTAGGTTAGAGTTAGGGTCAGGGTCCTTCTGTCTCTGACAGGTTAGAGTTAGAGTTAGGTTAGAGTTAGGTTAGGTTAGAGTTAGGTTAGAGTTAGGTTAGAGTTAGGTTAGAGTTAGGTTAGAGTTAGGGTCCTTCTGTCTCTGACGGGTTAGAGTTAGGTTAGAGTAAGGTTAGAGTTAGGTTAGAGTTAGGTTAGAGTTAGGTTAGAGTTAGGTTAGAGTAAGGTTAGAGTTAGGTTAGGTTAGAGTTAGGGTCAGGGTCCTTCTGTCTCTGACGGGTTAGAGTTAGAGTTAGGTTAGAGTTAGGTTAGGTTAGAGTTAGGTTAGAGTTAGAGTTAGGTTAGGTTAGAGTTAGGTTAGAAAGGGGTTAGAGTTAGGGTCAGGGTCCTTCTGTCTCTGACGGGTTAGAGTTAGGTTAGAGTAAGGTTAGAGTTAGGTTAGAGTTAGGGTCAGGGTCCTTCTGTCTCTGACGGGTTAGAGTTAGGTTAGAGTTAGGGTCAGGGTCCTTCTGTCTCTGACGGGTTAGAGTTAGGTTAGAGTAAGGTTAGAGTTAGGTTAGAGTTAGGGTCAGGGTCCTTCTGTCTCTGACGGGTTAGAGTTAGGTTAGAGTAAGGTTAGAGTAAGGTTAGAGTTAGGTTAGAGTTAGGTTAGAGTTAGGTTAGAGTTAGGGTCAGGGTCCTTCTGTCTCTGACGGGTTAGAGTTAGGTTAGAGTAAGGTTAGAGTTAGGTTAGAGTTAGGGTCAGGGTCCTTCTGTCTCTGACGGGTTAGAGTTAGGTTAGAGTAAGGTTAGAGTAAGGTTAGAGTTAGGTTAGAGTTAGGTTAGAGTTAGGTTAGAGTTAGGGTCAGGGTCCTTCTGTCTCTGACGGGTTAGAGTTAGGTTAGAGTAAGGTTAGAGTTAGGTTAGAGTTAGGGTCAGGGTCCTTCTGTCTCTGACGGGTTAGAGTTAGGTTAGAGTTAGGTTAGGTTAGAGTTAGTTTAGAGTTAGGGTCAGGGTCCTTCTGTCTCTGACGGGTTAGAGTTAGGTTAGAGTTAGGTTAGGTTAGAGTTAGTTTAGAGTTAGGGTCAGGGTCCTTCTGTCTCTGACGGGTCATTTACACTCTATACAGTAAAAGTCTCTCAGTGTAATTGTACAAACTTCAGCTCGAGCTTCACGTCTTTCTGCTGTCAAATCTGACCTGATTTTATCAAGTAAACGTAAGAATTTGATATTGTTAGTAATATTTCAACTGTACTGAAACAGGTTTACTTGATTATCAATCATCATTTATTATAAAAATCAGGAGTTTTAAATATGATCATCAGGCTTTTGAGCAGGGTTCTCAAGTTTTATCAAAAGCTTGGAGTGAGATCACATGCGGTTAGGGGAGGAGCCCTAATGGAGCCCCGCCCCCGACGAGCCCCGCCCCCCAATTTTACCCATTGTTCATAATTAACCAGCACAAATTGAAATTATAACAATTGGTAAATCTGATAAATGACAGAGCAATTCATCCCATCAAATATTTCAAAATTACAAATATACAAAAATTACAAAAATATAACAAATTGCTCCAAACAGTTCGGAAAAACAAATCTTTTTGCATTTTGAATTATTGTGTGGTGGGACATTGTGAACAAATGGACATATTAGAGTATGTGTGTGTGAGTGTGTGTTTGTGTACACAAGAGTACACAATCCAGCTTATGAAATGTGTTTTGTGTTGTAAGTGTTTGTTGCACATTTTGATGCCTTGCAACCTTTTTAGGGGGCTTACCCTTTGGTGCCCAGAATGATAAAATATATTTTTGCTTTTTCCCTGGCATCTTTGAAAAATACAAATGCAATGGCAATGATTAATGTATGTTTTGACAGGATATAAAATATTACCCAGAGCACTTTGCTTTAATACATGTAGCCTTAATGTAACTAGAAAGACTATTAATACAGTATAATATATAATTTAAAATAAAATGAAGAAATGCATCTTCATTCCTTCCCATACCCACTAACATTTCCCTTAGTTTCAGATAACGTAAGCTAGCCAAACTGAGCCAAAGCTTCTGGCCTGGTTGCAAAGTAGTTGTAGAGTTTTTGACTGGATCAATAATAATGTATAGGATGGGCTATATATTAAATCTTCTAGCCTACAAATGTTAGACGAGCTTTCTTCCAATTTACATTCTCCATCACGACGTGTGTTCGCGCGATGTTGTTGGTTAACGAACGTACGGAGGCCGAGAATGTTCCGTCAACTTCCGCGTATTCGCGGCTTCGCGCATCTATGATGCCTAGCTAGTAACGAACGCAATCTGGCCGAGATACGTGCTGGCGGCAGGAAACTTCACTTTGTGTGCCTGCGCCTCGAATACAACGTTATATATAAAGCTCTCAGGACAACTTGGTTGGCATTCCTTTTCAGCGTGAGAAATACACGGTGTGGCGTGTGAGCGTGTGAACTAGTTGAATTGCGTGTGTCTCACGGCCAATGCGTGAGACCTGAGAACCCTGCTTTTGAGGAAGGTTTATAGATATTGATATTAATACAGATTTTATGTCCGTATCTATTATAAAAATCAATGAAAAATATTATCCTTAACACGCTTTTTTGTCTGTCTAAAGCTTCAATAAACTGTTCTAATTATATATATATATATACATACACACACACACATGATATGAAATCAATGTTAGAGTTTATATATACATATAGCCTACTGTATGTATGTATATATATATATATATATATATATATATATATATATATATATATATATTTATTTATTTATTTATTTATTTATATGTGTGTGTGTGTGTGTGTGTGTGTATATATATATATATATAAAGTCTGACAATGATTTCATATCAGGCTTTCAGCGTTAAAGGGCTTTCATGGAATGATTAACCCTGAACGGTTTAATAACCGCGCGTGGCAGACATAAATCTGCAAGACTGTAAGAATAATCTAAAGATAATGATGTGTAGGGTGTTTATGGAAAGTTTCTCGCATGTTGAACATTCACCAGCTTCATAACTCAGTTGCACATTAACATGGACATTCACCTCGTCCAGAGTTTTCACGATCTCCAGTGACGTCATCAGACTGTCCCACTCCATCCTGCGGGGTCCGGGAATCATGAACTCGATGATCCTGCGCGGGTTATCCGCCATAGTTCCTTCGGCTTTATATCTGCACAAACAAACCATCGATCATAACCGGTTCCCTCGATTAGCGCTGCTGTTTAGCGACTTTATACTCACAGAAAGCCGCTGAACTCATCCGATGGTTTCCTCCAAACGGTCACATCCTTCTGAAAGAAGCGGAGAAGAACTGACGTGTTTGAAACGCGCTAAACTCACGCGGGAAAGATCGAACTGACAGGATTGAATAGGAATTAACTGACTGATTTCTTAGCGATGCTCCACTCGGTTTCATTCAGACTGTGGTACGAGACGAGCGTCTCCAGAAGCCGCCGGGATAAACTGTCCATCTAAACACAAGATTACTCATATTATCGTGTTATATGTAATAACTGCCAATATCTACAAGATTAATCATAATATCGTGTTATTAATGTAATAACTGCCCATCTAAACACAAGATTACTCATATTATCGTGTGATTAATGTAATAACTGCCAATATCTACAAGATTAATCATAATATCGTGTTATTAATGTAATAACTGCCCATCTAAACACAAGATTACTGATATTATCGTGTGATTAATGTAATAACTGCCCATCTAAACACAAGATTACTGATATTATCGTGTGATTAATGTAATAACTGCCAATATCTACACAAAATTAATCATAATATCGTCTTATTAATGTAATAACTGCCCATCTAAACACAAGATTAATCATATTATCGTGTTATTAATGTAATAACTGTACTGATATTATCATTTGAAACACAATATAACTGCTATTATCATGTGATTATAATGTAATAACTACTCGTCATATAAAAAATATTCATTATAGGCGAAATTGTGTTGTTAATAACTGCCCATCTGAAACACACATCCATGATGAACACACTGGAAACAATAAGTTGCATATATACGTAATAACTGCCATAGCTGAAATGCAAACTATTCAAAATTATGACTTTATTGCTGCATTTAAATAAAAATAAAATCAACTATCGTAATTCTAATTGTAAATCTTCAATAAGTTTTCTTTAGCAATTTACAAACTTTCAGAAAGCATCTAAAATCACAAACAGCGGATCAAACATATATAATGAATGAGAGCACGTAAATTAATAAATAAATATGATCATGTCGTACCGTGTTGGCGAATATTCGCTCAGATGAAGGTGATTTTAGCCGGTTGATTTCTGTCATTTCTGCACGATGTCAATACGCTGGACAGCCAATCAGAAGCGTCGACCCCGCCTTAAATGTATTTACCCTCATGTGATTGGTCAAGCGCAGAGCGGGGAGCTCATACTCGCGAGCTGATTGGCCTTTTAAATCTCGGATGTTATTCGGTCAGTCTCTCAGCTGCGCTACAGTAATGAGACACCAGAGGGCGCAAAACACAGTCACACAATCACTCCGCTTTATTGGAAAACAGAAAGCATCCGAAACACAATTGTAAATGTACAATCCTCTATGGTGTCTTATGATTCAGCCTCAACTATGGCCCCTCTGGAACAACTACACCGCTTTACAACTATAGGACAGGAAGAGCTAAATAAACTTATCATTACATCTAAACCAACAACATGTTTATTAGATCCAATACCCAATAAACTTCTGAAAGAAGTGTTACCTGTAGTGGAAGAGCCTCTTCTTAATATTATTAACTCGTCTTTATTTTTAGGTCATGTTCCAAGAATATTCAAGCTGGCAGTAATACAACCTCTCATTAAGAAACCGCAATTAGATCCAAATAACTTAGCAAATTAAGGAACCCATTTCAAATCTTCCATTTATGTCTAAAATACTAGAAAAAATTGTGCTCTTTCTTGCAAGAAAATGAGATATATGAAAAAATTCAGTCAGGATTCAGACCGCATCATAGCATAGAAACTGCGCTAGTTAAAATTACAAATGATTTACTTTTAGCTTCGGACCAAGGCTGTATCTCAGTACTAGTTCTACTCGATCTTAGTGCTGCGTTCGACACTATCGATCATAAAATACTCTTGGATCGACTACAAAACTACACTGGTGTTCAGGGACAGGCATTAAGCTGGTTTAGGTCGTACTTATCGGACCGTTACCATTTTGTCTGTTTAAATGGGGAAAAATCAAAGATAACGTCAGTAGACTATGGAGTGCCGCAAGGATCGGTGTTAGGCCCTCTGCTATTCTCAATATATATGCTGCCACTTGGTAATATTATAAGAAAACATGGAATTCATTTTCACTGTTATGCTGATGACACTCAAATATATATTTTATCACGGCCAGATGAAAACACTAACTTATCTAATTTGACAGAGTGTCTCAAAGATATAAAATGCTGGATGACGCGTAATTTCCTGCTACTAAATTCAGATAAAACGGAGGTATTACTTATTGGTCCAAAAAACTACCCACAAAACCACTTACAATACAACTTTAATATAGAAGGATGCCCTATTACTTTATCCACTACAGTAAAAGACCTGGGAGTTATACTAGACCGCAACCTGTCTTTCGAAAATCATATTTCATATGTTACAAAAACAGCCTTTTTCCACCTTAGAAACATTGCTAAATTACGTAACATGCTCTCTGTCTCTGATGCAGAAAAGTTAGTTCATGCATTCATGACCTCGAGACTAGATTACTGTAATGCTTTATTAGCTGGTTGTCCTGCATCTTCAATAAACAAGCTACAGTTAGTGCAAAATGCAGCCGCTAGAGTTCTTACTAGATCAAGAAAATATGATCATATAACACCAATTTTATCATCTCTACACTGGTTACCCATTAAGTTCCGTATCAATTACAAAGTACTACTACTGACCTATAAAGCCCTAAATGGTTTAGCTCCTGTGTATTTAACAGATCTTCTATCGCCCTATAATCCATCGCGTTCTTTAAGATCACTAAATTCGAGGCTTCTGGTCATTCCTAGGATATCTAAGTCCACTAAAGGAGGGAGGGCGTTCTCACATTTAGCTCCAAAACTCTGGAATAGCCTTCCTGATATTGTTCGAGGCTCTGACTCGCTGTCCCAGTTTAAAACTAGATTAAAGACGCATCTCTTTAGCCAAGCATTCACATAATGTTTACCTTTTACACCACTGCTGAATCAGATTTAATGCATTTAATATTATAAAACTTGAAGAGTGTTTATTTGTATAGGTTGTATAGTATTTACAGTCATTACGTTCCTGTGTATATTGCGTGAATGACGGGTGGTTGGGCAGATATTGTGTTTTTGCGGTAGGTGGTATGCCATACGGAACCGTTTGCCACTGAAACTGCATATTAACGCACCAGTGGGGCTCGACAGCCTCAGTCAAACGGGTTGGCGCGTATGGTTGGGCTGCGGAGAGATTGTGAGATTGTGGTTAGGTCTGTGGTTAGGCAGCAGGAGGGATGTAGAGGTCAGTAAGCTGGGCTGAGTTGAGTGTGGGACGGAAGGGTGACTCTGGGACGCAAGAGTCACTGTCTTCATGTTTTTATCATCTACGCTCGTGTTATGGAAATCATTATGAACAGCAGCTATGCTAATTATTTTCCCTCTTTGCTCTTCTGCTGTTATCTCGGGACGCGAGTCCCGAGGAAAATGGCGTTCGTCAGCTCCAGTTTGTATCCAGCCTCTCACGGAGACTTCAGATGCCCCAATCACAAAGCCTGTGAAGAGACGACTCAACGGCGGCGATATGGACCCTCTATGGTGGACGGCACTGATCCTCAACAACTCGTCTCAATACCGGCGTGATTACTTGGACTTCCAACCAGATGGAAATGGATAAATAGTCTAAATGTTCCGATCCAATCTGACTTGTAATGGTGCCCCAATCATGCACTGTTCCTCCGTTGGCCAGAGGAGAACTGGCCCTCCGACTGAGTCTGGTTTCTCCCAAGGTTTCTCCATTCTGTCCCTGATGGAGTTTTGGTTCCTCTCCACTGTTGCCTTGGCTTTTGGCTTGCTTAGTTGGGGACATTTAATATTCAATAATATTATTGATCTGCCGTACTTAAGGTGGATGTTGATGCAATTTTCTTTTAGAAACAAACTTTGTTGTATTATTTTCATGTTATCACTGTGAAGCTGCTTTGATACAATCTGTATTGTAAAAAGCGCTATATAAATAAAGGTGAATTGAATTGAATTGAATTTCTACAATCACAGTCAACAAACACACAGGAGATGAAGTTTCATCCACACAGAAGTCTATATTGCTTAGTAAACCATCATCTCATGTTAAAACAGACAAATTACCAAAAAAAACAATAATAATAGAAAAGCTGAGGAGGGCGATTGGCTAGTGAGGTGTCATGTGTCGTGGCCGAGGAGCCTCTGCATGCGGCGGATCTTGCGCTTGTTCTTGGGCAGGATCTTGTTGTACTGGCCGCTTCTGATCAGCTGCTCTTTGCTGTGGTGGACCTGAGCGCCGTGCTGGAGCTGGAAGGAGCACAGCGCCTGGAGAGGCTTGAGGAGAACCTGCACACACACACACACACACACATATCAGACACACAGATATCAGACACACACACACACACACACACACACATCAGACACACAGATATCAGACACACACACACACACACACACACACACATCAGACACACAGATATCAGACACACACACACACACACACATCAGACACACAGATATCAGACACACACACACACACATCAGACACACAGATATCAGACACACACACACACACACACACACACACACATCAGACACACAGGTATCAGACACACACACACATCAGACCCGTGAGACACTCGTTGTGCACACACACCTCCTGGATGCTGAGGTTGTTCTCCATGATGGCTAGTGCGACGGCTGCACACTCCAGCGTGGACACACACATGTTGTTGGGTTGTGTGCGGATCACGTACTGACTGGAGGAGGCGCTGCGGAGCTGGACCTGCGGCACAGAGGACAGGTGAACACTCGCTGGGTTCCTATTGGCTGATCTCACGCGAGTGACATGTTGCCCCGCCCCCCCATCATCATCAGAGAAGAGGGTTAGAGTTTATGCACAGTGTTGTGTGTGTGTGTGTGTCACCTGTCAGGGCAGCTGCAGCAGAGCTGATGTGACACACCTGTCGTGTGTGTGTGTGTGTGTGTGTGTGTGTGTGTGGCCTGCCTGGCCTGTGCTGACCATAACGTGTCACACACAGTTCTGAAAAACACAGCCCTACAAGATGACATCCACAGATTTACAATTAAAGCTCGTCTTCAGGTACTACCAACAAAGTTCAACTTAGCAACATGGTTTCCATCTGCACACGAGCCGTTTTGCCTGCAACACCACAGCCGGCAAAGAGAGACGATCGCGCACATCCTTAATGGCTGCTCTGCCTACAAAGGACTGTACATCGCGCGCCACGACCGTATCGTTGCAGTCTTAGTGAAGGAGCTCAGAGACAATGTCAATTTCACCACAATCCATTTTAACGAAAAGATCAAGTTAGACTGGTTCTCACCTCCACACGAACAGTGCACTACATTGGAAACTGCTATAAATCACTTTCCAAATACACCTGACATAGTTGTAATTAATGAACACACCAAAGCCATTACAATAATAGAGATTGGTTGCTCTTTTGATGCTTACATGGACACCTGCTATGCTTCAAAACTGCTGAAATATCAACCATGGTACAATGTCTTCAATAACTTTGGCTATTCTTGTAAAGTTATTGCCCTCATTTTCAGTAGTTTAGGCCATGTGCACAAGTTGTGTGTAAGAGGCCTGCAGATTTGCGGACTACATAAGAACAAGGCCAAAAAACTGACAAGATATTGCTCTGTGTCAGCAGTGATTGGCAGCCTCTACATATGGAGGCGTAGGTGCCACCTTTACCCTTAATGTGCATAATGGACTGAGACACTGGCTGCTGTTGCACACTTTTTTTTTTGTCAAATTTGAATTATGCCATGATATATGCTTATCTTTTAATTCAAATAAAGAATGTGTGTGTGTGTGTGTGTGTGTGTCACCTGTCAGGGCAGCTGCAGCAGAGCTGATGTGACACACCTGTCGTGTGTGTGTGTGTGTGTGTCACCTGTCGGGGCAGCTGCAGCAGAGCTGATGTGACACACCTGTCGTGTGTGTGTGTGTGTGTGTGTGTGTGTGTCACCTGTCAGGGCAGCTGCAGCAGAGCTGATGTGACACACCTGTCGTGTGTGTGTGTGTGTGTGTGTGTCACCTGTCAGGGCAGCTGCAGCAGAGCTGATGTGACACACCTGTTGTGTGTGTGTGTGTGTCACCTGTCAGGGCAGCTGCAGCAGAGCTGATGTGACACACCTGTCGTGTGTGTGTGTGTGTGTGTGTGTCACCTGTCGGGGCAGCTGCAGCAGAGCTGATGTGACACACCTGTCGTGTGTGTGTGTGTGTGTGTGTGTGTGTGTCACCTGTCGGGGCAGCTGCAGCAGAGCTGATGTGACACACCTGTCGTGTGTGTGTGTGTGTGTGTGTGTGTGTGTGTCACCTGTCAGGGCAGCTGCAGCAGAGCTGATGTGACACACCTGTCGTGTGTGTGTGTGTGTGTGTGTGTGTGTGTGTGTGTGTGTGTGTGTGTGTGTCACCTGTCGGGGCAGCTGCAGCAGAGGGTTCCTCAGGAACATGTCTTTAGCTTGACTCCAGGTGCCGTCAATCAGGATGACGCTGTGAGTCGCGGAACTGAAGCTCAGATCCTCCAGACTCTCGGCAGCGGCTCCGGGATACAGCAGGAGAGAAGAGGAGTCTCGACACACAGCCGCCAGATCAGGGTACCTGACACACACACACACACACACACACACACACACACCTGAAGGATACAGCAGGAGAGAAGAGGAGTCTCGACACACAGCCGCCAGATCAGGGTACCTGACACACACACACACACACACACACACACACACACCTGAAGGATACAGCAGGAGAGAAGAGGAGTCTCGACACACAGCCGCCAGATCAGGGTACCTGACACACACACACACACACACACACACACACACACCTGAAGGATACAGCAGGAGAGAAGAGGAGTCTCGACACACAGCCGCCAGATCAGGGTACCTGACACACACACACACACACACACACACACACCTGAAGGATACAGCAGGAGAGAAGAGGAGTCTCGACACACAGCCGCCAGATCAGGGTACCTGACACACACACACACACACACACACCTGAAGGATACAGCAGGAGAGAAGAGGAGTCTCGACACACAGCCGCCAGATCAGGGTACCTGACACACACACACACACACACACACACACACACCTGAAGGATACAGCAGGAGAGAAGAGGAGTCTCGACACACAGCCGCCAGATCAGGGTACCTGACACACACACACACACACACACACACACACACACCTGAAGGATACAGCAGGAGAGAAGAGGAGTCTCGACACACAGCCGCCAGATCAGGGTACCTGACACACACACACACACACACACACCTGAAGGATACAGCAGGAGAGAAGAGGAGTCTCGACACACAGCCGCCAGATCAGGGTACCTGACACACACACACACACACACACACACACACACACCTGAAGGATACAGCAGGAGAGAAGAGGAGTCTCGACACACAGCCGCCAGATCAGGGTACCTGACACACACACACACACACACACACACACCTGAAGGATACAGCAGGAGAGAAGAGGAGTCTCGACACACAGCCGCCAGATCAGGGTACCTGACACACACACACACACACACACACACACACCTGAAGGATACAGCAGGAGAGAAGAGGAGTCTCGACCAAGGGGCAACCTCCCCGTCTCTCTCTTGAAACCAACACGGAAGTGAATTAAACTGCAGTTCATCGAGTGGCCGCTTGAGGCTGACTGCAAAAGCGAGTCAAATCTGTATCTCCCCCATGTTAAAATGTCTAACTTCACAGCAGAAAAAAACATGTTTACAGCCTGATGGCAAATAGTTTTTTTGGTCTATGTGCTAATTTTGCCCTTCATGACGACTGTGAGGGGGGTGAATCAACCTTCTCAAACTTAATGGAAATAAATGTGAGGCTCTCCTCATTGGTTCTAAGTAGGGCTGTAGTACTCGAGACCGGTCTTGGACTCGAGACCGTTTTTCTATGGTCTCGGACTTGTCTCGGACTCGCTGGTATTCGGACTGGGACTTGTCTCGGTCTCGGCCACTGGTCTTCCCAAATATGGCTTTTGGTCACGACCGAGTCCATGTGTCTTTCTATTATGTTAATAATATTGAAGGAAAAGTGAAACACTGGCCACCTAATAACCAATCACACTAGATTATCCTCGCACGTCACGCTCTGCGTCTGCATGCCCGTTAATTTTGCATCTGTAAACTTTGCATCAGCCTAACGGCATAAAGTTATAAGTTCGATTACGTATGGTGGTAGTAGCTAGCTGTGTGGGTGTGTGTGTGTGTGTCATATGCGTTAAAGGTGGTTCATTTGGGTAACGTGAATGTTATCTGACATCGGTGATGAATTTTTAAATTTTGAATTGACAATAGAAAATGTGTTCAGGACGAACAGAAATATTCTCCAGGACGCCTACAGAACGAAAGACATTTTTGTATGCGTGTTCATTTATTACTAGCCTATTAGGGTAACGTTAACTTAGAAAATGCCAAAATTAACCGACCAAGTGCTCACTACAACGGCACGCTTCTTCTCATGCTGTTACTATAGTTACTATCTTACTAGCTACTACTTAAAAATCCTGGGTGTTGTGACACTTTTGCGTTTAGATCAACAAATAATAACCCAAAATTAAGGCTTTAATAAAGACTTTTTTTTTCCTGTCCTGGACTCGGTCTTGACTTGGACTCGACTAGTCCTGGTCTTGACTACAGCCCTAGTTCTAAGGCTACACTCTCCAAAAATCATCTGTTCAACATATCAGTTGATGGCTCTCCGTTTCCCATCTGCTCCCAAGTCAAAAGTCTTGGCGTCATCCTAGACAGCGCACTTTCCTTTGGTCCTCACATCAGTAATATTACTCGGATTGCTTACTTTCACCTTCGCAACATCTCGAGACTCCGACCCTCCCTCTCCCAGCACAATACACACGTCCTTGTTCAGGCTCTGATCATATCCCGCATTGACTATTGCAACGCTCTCCTCATTGGCACCACAAATAAACTCCTCCATCGCTTGCAATCCATTCAGAACTCTGCAGCTCGCATTATCACCAACTCTAGATCAACTGACCACATCACACCGCTTCTTACTCAGCTCCACTGGCTTCCTGTTCCTTACCGGATCAATTACAAAGTTCTTCTGTTAACCTTCAAAGCTCTCCACGATCTGGCCCCCTCATACCTCTCTGATCTGCTTCTTCCGTACAATCCTCCTCGAACACTTCGCTCCTCCACCGCTGGTATTTATCTGTTCCAACATTCAGACTGAGCACCATGGGGGCAAGAGCCTTCAGCCGCTCTGCTCCACGTCTCTGGAATTCCAGACTGATCTCATGAAATGGCGTATGTATGACACGCAAATTCGTATTTCCATTTTTGGCGTGCTATCAACACGCATAATCGCTTTTCAGCGTGTTTATGAACGCCATTGACTTAACGTTACATTACTGAATATATAAATATATGACCTACCCCAACCCCGTCCCTAAACCTACCCGTCACTGGGGTTAATAGCATTTATGAGTCTTCCCCTGCCATCCTAGGAAAAAAAAATATCGCTCCCCAGATTTAGATCTACATTTTGCTTCGTTTCAATCGACATTTAACGGCGTGTACATACACGCGGAATCACTCGGACATTTAACGGCGTAGACATACACGCATACACGCGGATAGCTCAAAATGTGTATAGATAACACGCCACTTGACTTGAAAGTGGCGTGTACGTTTACGCAAAAGTCATGATGCCATGTTGGGAATTCTCTCCCATCTCACATTCGTCAATTGGACTCTCTTCCTCAATTCAAATCTCAACTTAAAACCCTTCTGTTTAGATTAGCTTATTCTACATAGATTTTCATCAGGACTTCATTTTATTTTTTGATTGTACTTATTAATTTGATTTTATATATGATATTATTGTTGGGCTAGTATTAATGTTCTGTTTTAATTTTCCTCTGTAAGGCGTCCTTGGGTGTCTTGAAAGGCGCTCTGAAATAAAATGTATTATTATTATTATTATTATAGTTGTATTAAGGATTGAGGAAGTGGCATGTCTCTATATAAATAGTCTCTGCCTGAGGGATACAGCGGCCAGATCAGGGTACCTGACACACACACACACACACACACTCACACACACACACTCACCTGTCCTCAGCGAACCGGCGTCCCACGAACACTCTGCACTTCCCCGGAGCGAGACACGCCGCCAGCAGCGGAACAGTGCGAAGAACACGACTCTCCTGAGGAGCGAGAGGAGGGTCATGTGACACGTCAGGGAGAGTGTGTGTGAGGGGTTCAGAGACGGTGTCTGTGTGTGTGTGTTTGTATGTATGTGTGAGGTGTTCAGAGACAGTGTGTGTGAGGTGTTCGGAGAGTGTGTGTGTGTGTGTGTGTGTGTGTGAGGTGTTCGGAGTGTGTGTGTGTGTGTGTGTGAGGTGTTCAGAGAGTGCGTGTGTGTGTGTGTGTGTGTGTGAGGTGTTCAGAGAGAGTGTGTGTGTGTGTGTGTGTGTGTGTGTGTGTGTGTGTGAGTGAGGGAGGTGTTCGGAGAGTGTGTGTGTGTGTGTGTGTGTGTGTGTGTGTGTGAGGTGTTCGGAGAGTGTGTGTGTGTGAGTGAGGTGTTCGGAGAGTGTGTGTGTGTGTGTGTGTGTGTGTGTGCGTGTGAGGTGTTCGGAGAGTGTGTGTGTGTGTGTGAGTGAGGTGTTCGGAGAGTGTGTGTGTGTGTGCGTGTGTATGTGTGAGGTGTTCGGAGAGTGTGTGTGTGTGTGTGTGTGTGTGTGTGTGTGAGGTGTACGGAGAGTGTGTGTGTGTGTGTGTGTGTGTGTGTGTGTGTGCACACCTCGGCCGGATGCTGGACGATGTAGAGAGATGTGGAGACGTCGAGAGGAAGAGCCGGGAGATACGGACACAAACACACCTTTACCGGCCGACTGATGGAGACACAACACACACATTACTTTTACTAACACTCACTGAGTATTTGACCCCTCTCTGTAAGAAATTTGATTGGCGGATTCAAATAAAGAAATCAAGTGTGTGTGTATGTGTGTGTGTGTGTGTGTGTGTGTGTGTGTGTGTGTGTGCCTCACCAGCATCTGCGGCAGGTCGGTCGTCTTTCGCTCATCTCAACCGGCAGATCTGACAGCACTGAGAACCCTTCATCAACATCTTTCTCTTTCGGTTCCTCCTCTTCCTCATCATCGTCATCATCATCATCATCCTCGTTCATTTCTCCTGTGTCTTCATTCAACTCCGAGTTCATTGTGTGTTATTTGTCCAGTGTGATCAGTCCACTTCCGCTTCCGCTGACGTGTGTGAGAAAGATGGCGGCGCGCGGAGGGAAGCGTGCAGCGGAGAGATCGGCGCAGATCAAGGCTAAAAGAGCGAAATTAAACGGCAACAAAACACCTCAAACCGAGAGAAAGACGAAGACCGTGTCCTTTACACTAGATAAAGAAGAAGCGAGCCCGAACTCTCGCGAGAACATCATCAGCGTCCCGCCGCCCGTCAGCGCGGTGAGAAACACATTCATGACATCACTGCACGTGTTTACAAACTACAGCGTGTGTGCATATGTATGTATGTGTGTGTGTTTGTGTATGTGTTGTTGAACTGTAGTGTAAGACTGAATGTAAATGAAACATGGAATATAAGGCCGACTGTAAACACTAGAAACAGATGAGAATGTTTACAGTTAAAGTCTCTCATTTACATGTGTGTGTGTTCTATGTGTGTTTTGTAAGCCTTTAGATATAATTTAGTGTTTTTTATGTTGTTCTGAATGTTTGTTCTTC